>JAEQML010047328.1:0-57287 GCA_016904865.1 Pissodes strobi
ACTTACATCCCTTATAGTATAAATAACTATTTGCACCCGGATGAACTAACCACAATAGATGCATGATTTCTAATAATTTAAAAATATAATACATTGAATGCCATTAACCCAGTTATCGCCGATTTGTTTTGTCCAATTATGTATATTTTCATATTTTACTGGGTTTCACGATCAAGTCGTTAAACATTTTACTTTTGATCAATACCATGAATAAACGTGCGCCAAGGAAAAGTTGCATGTGAATTGTTATGGAAATTGTGATTTCTCTTAGTTGCGTATAATATTATATCGGTTGCTATAATTTGGTCTGGGTCTGGACATTCATCTTTTTTTTACCAATTAACTTTATTTATTTATACAAGGAGGTATAAATAAATCCCATATAACTCTTGAATCATTTTAGATATCTAACGTCATGTAATTTGCACCCCAAATCAGTATTTATTATATATTAGTATAAAATAAAACACCTCAGATTTTCAAAATAGCGGCTGAGCGTAAACTTCGATTTTTTTAATGAAAACGTGCCTCGCTCGAAGTAGCATTTTTTTATGAAGGCTTACTTATCCTTAATTCAATCCATCCTATGTCAATTATTCCTTACATTGTGATTTTGGGGGTTATTTCATTGCAAACGTCGATGATGATTCGTTGACATAAGCTCCTCTATGGAATTTGAAACCGTTTTAAAAGTTTTACTGAAAATGGACAAAAGGTGCCAGGTTTGGCCACTCTTGTATATGGTACATCTCGTCGTGAAGCAGCGGTTCAAAAACTTGTCTCAATTTGTCATTTGTCTTTGATATATTAATCACCCGATCGGATATTTTCCCAAAAGTTTGAAATTTTGACATTTTTGTCTCCTAATATACGAAGCCTGATTTTCGCAAGATTTAATTTAATGGAAAAATAATTTGAAGAATAATATGATTTAACCCTTTCAATACTGACGGGTGATACGTGTCCCAGTAAAAACTTGGTCTTAAAATTACGAATTTTTATTTGGAAAAAAAACATTCATTTTACTGTAGGGACATATATGTCCCATAACACATTCTTTTAATACCGGTGGGTGCCAAGTTCATTTGAAATGCATTAGCGGCTGTCCCAGTCGTTATTTATGCTTTTTCCAATAAACTAGAAGCGGTAGTTTATGTTTTTATGTTAGATTGTAGCAGTGCACGTGCAACTTCCTCTTTGTTTGTGAGTTCTTTACTACAATATTCGTGTAAATGTGATTTAAAGACATGGAAAGGTGAGCAATTACGTCTAATTAAAAGTGTTTAGAAGCATCTTCTAGAGGTCTTTAGAGTTACATCGAATGTATATGTGTGGGACATATATATACCAACCGTATAATAAACAATCATTGCCGATCCTGATGAGCACCGAAAAGTTGAGAAAAGAACGAAAACTATGTGTTCAGGATATAATGTTCCTTTATGCAATGATTGCTTGCAATCTTATCACCGTTAAATTTTCAAAATTTATGTTTTTTGTTCATTTAGATTTTAGCTAAAATAATACTTTCATTACTTGTAGAACATTTTTGATAATTTTTCCTTACTGTAGGGACATATATGTCCCGTTATATATTTTTTTTATTTGTAGTTAATAAACAAAAAAATTGTTTGGATGTATTTAATTTATGGAGTTTTATTATATATAAGGTACCTTATCCCTACGAATTTTAAAAAGAAAAAAAAGTCGTATTTTGAAAGCTAATTCTCCTCTGGGACACGTTGGTCCCAACCGTATTTTATTTAAAATTTTTTTGAAAACAAGTCGTATTGAAAGGGTTAAGAGAAATATCATTGCATATGAAATAAATTTCTCTTGTTTAGGAATTACGCAAGTTGAGATCTTGCTAAAGATCAACCAACCTTACAAGATAGTTTTATCCACAATACCAAACAGACTTTTTGCTCTCAACGCGCGTTTCTCTAACTATGTTAGCATCATCAGGAGATGACTCCTGATAATGCTACACTAACATGGTTAGCATACAACGCGCGTCGAGTGTGAAAACTGTATTTCGGTATTGTGTATAAAACTGTGTTGTAGTGCATTTTGTTGAAGGTTCCAAATCCCAACTTAGATGTAGGTACTTTCTTATCTTATCTTACTTACCCCCAGACGTATGTCAAATAAAATTGAAGACGATGGAACACAATCACAAAAAAAAACTCCTGCTAAAAATGTTCACAGATAATTTAATATGAAAATATAATAGTTAAACATCCTTTAAATTACTTCTTAAATTATGTGTAATGGTATATCGAATTTCTATAATAATAAAGTTTTTAAGTTAGGCAAGTTATGCTATTTCTTAAATTAAATTATTTCTCTGTAGCAACTTACCTTAAACACAAAACATCATATCTGTGAAAAACGACAAACTCTTCTATTATTTGCCACGCGAACATAAACGCACCCGACTTCCTTATTGTTATTCAGACAAAGCAAACCCAAATTGGTGGATTATAAATAAAAGTTTGGCATAGTAACCCGCTGCCACATTTTAACGGAGGTGTGCAATATTTTTATGTTGTTGAGAGTTCAGATTGAGACACGTAAACACGATGTTTTACAGTGTCTGACTTGCATAAACTTTCCCATGTTATTTTTGGCTGCCGCCTTCGTTTTTAAACAACTCGTGCTTTTTTCTTAGGGAATTCCTAGACGGTATTGATAAATAAACATGTATTGAGTTGAGAGGTCCGCACTTTTCAATCGATTTTAACTGAAGATGCTTTGAAAAATTATAAGGCTTGGTTTATGAACCTATCATTGGATGAGATGGAATGGATATTTTGCAAGGTGGTTGAAAAGAAGATAATACTATCCATATTTTATGGCATTTTATGAAATTATGTTAGATTTATGCCAAGCTGTTTAGAAAGCTCATATTCAAAAAAATAAGAGACGCGTACTGATTTTTAGCTCAGTTTTATTTGTCCCGAGGCACGCAAGTCATATTCATATTTCTTTATTCATGTCAATAACAAGAGTCTTACATAGTAAAATAGTAAAATTGACTAACAACTAAGTAAACATTTAGGACAATAGAACCACAATAGATCAAATAATACAATTTTTCATATTATGCATTTAAAACTGACTTACAATATCAATTTTCCAAATTATTATGGCTAGTATATGGAAGCACAATAAAAGCATACCTAGTATTGCATATGAAGTCCATAAGGCCGGCCCAGACCTGTTAACATCCTGCTTAGAGTGTTTCAGTAATTGTATGGTCAATGAATTCCTGATTAGAAAAAAAATGCGTTTTCGATTAAATAAGTTTCCATGACCTTTTTTAGCCTTTGACGCTCAAGAGATCTAATTTCAATTGCCAGTTTTGGGGGCGTAACACAGAGCGACATTCCAAGATTTTGTAAGTCGAAGAAATGCACTTTCCATGTCGTTTTCGGACCTTGTGTCATAGCTATGGTGATCACCAACAGGGTGCATGATATCTACCTGAGGTTTTTACAAAAAGTATACACAAGTATATATTTTCATGGAATGATCAAGTATCTTCAGTTCCCTGAATGCATTGTTAGCGTCTTCACGATAGTTTAGGTCCGTTCTTACTGCTCTCCGCTGCAAGGCAGGTACTCTGGGTGAATGGGCCGAGTGATCCCAAGCCAGTATGACATAGGAGCACATAGACTGGACAAGCCCATGACATGCCATAAGGGCACCGCCAAATACTGCTTTCACAATCTTTTCTATGTTTAGGCTAAGTCAATTTGCCAAGACCCATCTGCGAAGGATTGCAGAGCTGTCTTCCATCTTCCTATAAAGGACACCAACATCGGAATCTGTTACCGACACTATTATTCATCAGCGAAGAGAAATGTTTTAATGTCCCTCGGCAGAGCCGCAGGCCGATCATTATTGTAGATGAGGAATAATATCGGGCCAAGGATGGAACCCTGTGGAACTCCATGATCAATAAAACGCTCCCTTGATTCTCGTGCATTCACAAAAGTGAACTGCCTTCGCTGAGGCAGATAGCCACTTATCAGAGCAATACTCCTTTCACACATGCCGTATGCTGCCAACTTTTCAATCAAAATCCAATGCGGGATGCAGTCAAATGTATTTGAAAGTTAATAAAATGCAGACTACACATATTTTCCTGCCTCAAACCACTGCAGAATATACTCACAAAGATTGTTTACGGCCTGAGTTGTATTAAGGTTTGGCGAAACCCAAATTGGCTTTATGAGAATAAGCATACAGTTGATTTTTAGTAGGAGTTCAAAACCCTTTGAAAGGGTAGGAATTAGGGCAATAGGTCTATAGTTGTCGAATAAATTTCTGCCCCCCTTCTTGTGAACTGGAATCACCTTAGTCAGTTTAAGACTGGAAGGAAAAACACCCTCAGTAATGCACTTATTGATAAGTTTGGTAAAAGGTATTATGAGTAAGTTTTTGCCTCTTCTAGTACCCTTGTGTTCGTTCAATCCCTATGCATCTGGCGTTTTTGATTTTAAGTCTGTTAACTGTATCCCGTACCTCACCAAAAAAAAAAATAAAAAATCTTCCTGAAACTGAAACCCAGACCACCATCATATTCAAGCATTTGGAACAGTTCCATTGGCATAACAATATCTGCAAAAAATCATTGAAGGAGTATGCAGCTAGATCTGTGATATATATATATATATCAAATTCCCGCTATATAACACAGTACAAAGGAATTCAGATCAAGTTCAACTCAGCCATGTGGCAGCCCAGCCAAATGACCAAACTTTTAACTGCTGGTCAGTTTTTGAAAGGTTACGCAAAAATTGAGAGTTATGCCGAATTGAAATTACCCAAAAAATGCGGGTGACCAGTTAATACCATATCTTGTTTCATTTTCTATTCACGGCAACTTATTAAAATGTCAGTCAATATGTAAGTTGTAATAGCTTGATATTTTCAATTACGCGCAGTATATGTATAATTGAATGTAACTGCATTTTGCAATTGATGAAATATGAATAGAGTTGTAATCTACCTATGTTAGCATATTCATCATATTTCATTCATTTTTAATTACCTATTAATGTAAGTGTGTATTTTTTTATTATTAAAGCTGATGAAGTATTATTGCTATTGAATAAGCGATTTAAATATCCCACAAAACAACGACTAATAATAAGTCTTAGTTCCTTGCTTGAGGAAGTTATCAATATCAAGTGTATTCAGGTCATTCTTATTTCATTAATTTTGATATTTATGTATCGTCTATTTAAAATAAATACACTAAGTATAAGTATTTTCATCTTGATGTTCTGATAATTTTCATTATTTTATTTTACTACTAGTTATGAGAACACGTCCATAATCAAATGGAGTGAATATATAGTTCTTAGTTAGCATTTTCATACATGAATTAATTTGTTCTCTCTGAAAAATTCTTATTGGGTTTCTTTGATAATTCTCAAGACAGTTTAAGAACCGTACCATTTGCTCGTCTATGGAAAGTTCCTGTTTCATTTGTAACTCGATACACCTGTTTTTGACTGAATCATACAATGGTCATACCATGAATAATCATCGATCACTGTTTTCTGATGTTTTGCCCAAATTATTCACGGCATGTAAGTTACTACGCAGTTAAAAAAATGATCTGTGCTCATGATATAATAAAACAGGCTGAAACGGAATAATTTATCTCAATACATTCTATCTCTTGGAAATCTCAAACATGACATCATGCCAACAAGACTCCTTATTTCTTCATCATCCTGAAATTTGTATCATGTTGCAATGCATATATATTAGTAATTTCCGCCATTGTCGAATATATTTCTTTAGGAATCTATCGATAAAAGTAATCTACTAGATCAGGAGAAGAAACATTTTCTTGAAAAGTCATGTCGGCTTGATTAACTTCATTCCTAAAATCGAATTTGAGAAAATGTCCAGTTTTCCATTTGATGTCGGCTTTCTTTGTCACTTCTATCCCTATTTATCGTGCTCCTTTTGTATTTCTACGCCCCTGCTTGAATATCCTGCTCATACCCGTTTTTTTCCAAAATGGTCTCATTCATCTTATTACTTTCACTTGGAGTAAATGAGACATCAACTTCTGCGAGTATTTCTTCGTCACTATCACCTTCACAATCAGATTTTTTTCTAGATGTGCATTCAATTTCAGCTAATCATTCAATAAAGATAATAGTATTTCCACAAGTTAGATGCGAAAAAAGCAAAGCAAAGCAAGGTGGCGCTTCAGCCGGCGCTTCAGCGCTCTTTTTAGGCTATTTAGTATCACAGTATTTTGACAGATGACGTCAACGCATCAATTCAGTTAAATGTTAGGCTCATTGGCGTAGGCAGTTTGTTCGTACATAGATAGTATTCTTTATTACCAACAAAAAAAAAACATAAAACTGATATCCGCTGTAATGGGCATGGGGTCTGAAAGGTTTAGTATTTAATGTGTCGGGCCACCCCCATGTTGACTTGATAGTTGGTTTTAGCAAATAATATCTAGCTAACTATTATTTTCTTTGGTTTTTGGGCAAGAACAAAGCATCCTGTGTCCTGTATTGTGGTCATATACACTTTTTATATGAGAAAGGGACTTAAACCACAACGTAATTAATTGAAGAAGGGATTCGTACTTTAGTCCCCTGTTCATATATTTTTTAAAGTAATATCATTTTATAATAAATAGATTACTTATAGTATACTCTGAACCAAGGCAAGTTCTCCTTCAATATAGACACGACATTTCGGAATACCTTGTATATAAAATGTAATAGATGAAAGCGTAGAGTATGTGAATAGATGCTGCCCTTGCCATTTCAATGCGCTTTCTTATCTCAGCTTCTTGGTTTAGATCAGCTGTATGTTTATGCGCATGCCCATAGTTTTACTTACCCACTTGGGTCACAGTAATCATGAGTCTTTGGAGTTCTACCGAATTGGCACAGTTTATAGACTCTGGTAATACTATGTCGTCGGTTGCGTATTCTAAAGTAACTTGGAATATCTCTTCTCAATACAAGTTGCAAAGGCGCATAAAGAGCAGCTACTGATTCCAGTAAATGCTTTGAATGAAGAATAACATTTTTATGTACACTTACCTCTGATGGTTCAAGTGAGAGTGCTTTACGTGGTCACTGGCATTTTGATAATCGATAAAACGGGTATTCTTTCTTCCTTTCCTATCTGCATTTCGGCAATAGAACGCTCAGCCCAAATAGTGCTTCTCCTCTGGTTCCGAAGTATGTTCTAGTTTTTAGTCTAAATTGTTCACCAGTTTACGCATGGCTCATCATACTCAGTAATCGATATTGGTCACAGCATCTAAAGTTCAACTTTTTGGGCACTGGTACCAAAATCGATTCATGCCAGTCTTGCGATACTACTCTATTTCATACATAGAATTCCGTGATTTTATCGTCATGCAATTTGATCATCTCTGAAAATAGATGCGTTGTCAGGTCAGGAACTTCTTTCTAATGATCCAATTACAGTATTCTGTAAGGAGCCGCCATTCCTTACCTTTACCTGGTTGTTGTTCGTAACCGGATAGGCTGGTGTTCTCGCAATATTTCCTCCTCTCATTTCCTTTTCCTTCTGAACATATCGTGTCTTTGTTGGAGGCATTCAATTTTTTGATATTGTTTTTCATCCAGACTTTGCTTTGCATATGATTTTTCTAATCTGTAGCCGCTTACACTCTCTAACTGCTTATATTATGTCGTAAATATACCTTTCACCTCCGATTTGAAGTTTTGACCTGCAGAAACATCTTAGAATAAATTTATTTGTTTTCTACTACGACAAAAAAAATAAGCATCTGATAAGGATATAGACCAATATTTTAATTTTATCGAGATCCCTTTAGGATTTCGATTATTACTATATCTTAACCGAAAATAAGTAAGAATAATCACAAATATTTTTCGAATGTGTCACCTGTTGAATGGAACAATAAACCTTACATAATAAAACCATTCTGATAAATCACAAGTAAATGATTAAGCTATTAAAAATAGCAGTGAGGTAGGCATTAAGCATCTATACAAATATTGGTTTGCAGATAAATAGCCTACGTATTTTTTTAGGTTTTATCCAGTATAATATTCACAGACATTTTCAGTACCACAACAAACTTAATAAATTGAAGTAATTGACTGGAATCTCTACCCAGTTGTAAGCTTAAGTGGTATTTTGTTTATCAAGATTTTTGGGCACATTTAAAACGACAAAAGAAAGCAACACGTGTCCTTACGTGAGAGTAGGTGTGCTTACATGTTATGGAAAAAAGTATAGAAGCAGACCGTGTCATATCTGGTCTAAGAGTCCTTACTTGAAAGTAGTTCCATTTACATATTATGAAAAAAAAAAACGGTAAAATTTGTGTAGGCACACACAAAAATTGCAATGGCAAGTAATAGGGCAAGCGAGGGTAGTTTCGCCAGAACACGTCAGCTGGCAAGCAGTGGCGAATATATCAATTTTTTCTAAATTGATACGTTTGTAATATGCAACTTAAAAAAGCACATTTTTATTGAAATTTTTCGAGTAACCGAAACTAAACCAAATCATTCATAAATCTACGACTATTCACCTATAGAATAACTAACACTAACGATGCCGTCAGCGAGCTTCGTTACAGTCCTGCGGCACTATGCTATATTAGCCGCTTCTGATTGGTGGGTTAATGTCACTTTCACTTTACCTACGGTCCACATGCGCCCCCTGGAATATTGAAATAACACTTGGTATAAAATTACATTTCAAATTCAGTGAAACATGCGTAGGTACCTGAAAATTACATTGACTATTTTCTTAAAATATCACAACAACAATTGAATTGAAAGATCTTTCAGTACCCTCCGACGTGTAAAAACCTCGTTGAGATCAATCATGTCTGAGGAAAAACTCTCTGGTCTCTGATATATGTTTCGTTCACAGAGAATTTTGAGGATATTTCAAAAACAGCTTTCAGTATAGATAAAGACTATGAATTTTTGAGCTGACCCTTAGGTCTTTGACTAACTGGTTCCAGATAGATTTCATAACTTTGAATGAGGCACTCCATAAGAAGAGGATATACGATTAGGAAAATAGCTAGAATCTGCAATATCAAGTCGAATCAGGACAATCACTAATTTCGTATTTCGCAAGTTTGTAACTTCACCCCGTCAAAAATTTTATTTCTTCGCACAAAAGCTTAGCTAGCGGAAAAAGTTAAAGTAAGAATCATATTCAGATATATTTACTATACATTATACTATTTTGGTCTCGTAAACATGTTCGCATTTCGAACACTTGAATTAAATCATTAATCTTACTTGAGAATAATATGTCCGGATTCTAAACAACGTCAAGACGACTGGATGATGTTGTTTATTCAGGAAGAAAACTTTTTTGTGTAAATTGTATAAATCAATAACAAATATTAGAAAAATGTTAAATTTAGCAAATTCACTATTAAAACAGGATCCAATAATTAACAAGGAGCTTTAATGTTGATAGTTTAAGTGTTAAGTGAACGAGATTTTGTAGATATACATACCTAGGTGGCTTGGGATCATGGAACAACGGGCCAATGAAACCTATCAGTTGAATCAATTAAAATTTCGTTTTAAATGATTGTTAAAAGGGCCCCCTTTTGTTTATTAGAAACATTGGCAGGGGTCACTAAATTGAAAGTTTTATGCTTCACCTTTTTAAGGTTAGATGTCCCGCTGCTTTCTGCTCCATTGACAGTAAATTTTGCCTAATATGCATGAAGGTCTGATTAAGGTCCATATTCAAATATGTCAATACACTCCTTGACCATAATACAACACTCGTATCACGCTCCCTGATCATAATACAACACTGGTATCACGCTCCCTGGCCATAATTTAGTTAAAATGTTTAAACGAGGCACTTTGCATGTGGTTCAAGTGTATATCGAAACGCATAAAACGAAATACTTAGGGAAACTTTATCGTTAATATTATTGTAAATTAATTGGTTTAATTATATGTTGTCTTTTACAGGCCTCAACCATAGATGGACGTCGGAAGGGTGCTTGCTTGTTCTGTCAAGAATATTTTATGGAGCTCTACCTATTGGCCGAATTGAAAACCATCAGCCTGAAGGTGACAACTGTCGACATGCAAAAGCCCCCACCCGATTTTAGGACTAATTTCGAGGCGACTCCGCCCCCGATTCTAATTGATCGAGGTATGGCTATCTTGGAGAATGAGAAAATCGAGAGGCACATCATGAAAACAGTTCCTGGAGGTCATAATTTATTTGTGCAGGTATGTTTTGTTCCCTCAATGGAATACCTTAAATTGTTTCAAAAGACAAGATATCAGTGGAATGTGTACTACCAAAATAAGTAATAGCTACCTACCAGTAAGTAATGTAAGCATAGTTGAGAAAAATTAATTCTACAACAAAAACAAAATATCTCAACAGACTGTGTATTACGGACTAGGTATTTCTGCATTCCGAATGGTAATCTTATGAAGGAATTTAAAAATTATTGTCTTAGGTGGTGCTAACCAAATATACTTTTCACTCAAGTGGCGCAAGGCGCAATACCTTTTCCTCGATAGGTCTTGAATTTAAAAATGATATCAACGATTTGGTTTGATGCCATGAAAATTCTTAAATGTTTATGGATTAATTGCTGATTTCGTGAGCTATCAATAATTTGTTAAAACTAATTTATATGTGTTCTCTATTTATTTTCAGGATAAGGAGGTAGCCACTTTAATAGAAAACTTGTACACAAAATTTAAAATGTACGTAACCAAATATGAATCGCACGACACAAAAGAAGCGAGTCAGCCTTTGTTTTCTCATCTAGAGAGAATCAATGACTTCCTGGTTAAAAGGGCGACAAGGTTCCTTACAGGTATGATCATTAAATTACCGCTCAGATGGTTATTGATAAATTATTTGTATGCATGACTTCATAAAGTCTTTTTAGTCTTAGTATCAAAAAAGATATATTTCATATCAGTGTTCTATCTATACCTAGCTTAAACTAGGGAAATGCTGCTTAAAATGAGCATACCTGTCTATTCTTATTATTTGAAATAAGGTACTCAGTTCTGTAATATTTTCGATTGTATGTTTGAAGTGCCAAAAATAATATATTACAAATCAAGTGTTTCAGTGAGAGGTTATTTAGCACTAGATGTTAACCGACTGCGGAAATCCTCTAAGGATGAAAGTGTGCTTTCACACTATTTTTCCTATGACCACTTATGAAAATGACACAAAACTACTCTTTAGATTCCCAAGAAAACTATTGATATCACAGGCGTGTTGAAATCCACTTTTCAATATGTGTGTTGAAAAATACTTATCGCGTTATCCACATCTGTCAAATCAAAATTATGCTGTCACATTGACAGTATCTGTCATCTATTCAAATAGAGTCCTATTGATACTTTTCAACACGTGTGTGGACGACTTTTTCAACACGCTTGTGATATATGGCGGTTTAGAATAAAATACTCCAAGCCTCAGTTCTGTAATATTTTCGATTTTAATTTTTTTTTTATTGATTAGTTTTTGTTTTTAGGTGACACTATGTCATGTTTCGATTGTGAATTGATGCCCCGGCTTCAACATATCAGAATTGGAGCAAAGGCCTTTAGAAAGTTTGAAATACCTACTAGATTCACTGGATTATGGAGGTAAAAATCATTCAAATTTTATAAGTATTGGGTTATCCAAGTGGAATAATTCGAAGAGAATATTATCTGGTCCAATGTCATTAGTTGTCCATGATCTATTTAATTACAGGACACTAGTTGGTTATGCAAAGTCGAAAATTTCCTACTTGTCCTAGATTTTTTATAATTTTTGAATACTAACCCAAACTATGCCTTGGGTATAGATCGTTTTAGCAGAAAACTGCTGTCACTATACGGTTTTCTGCAATGCATAAACGCACATTTTAACTATGCTCGTGACTTAATTTTTGGGTATTGTAAAATTGACTCCTGTTGTCGCTATTTCTAATTTTATTTATTTTATTTTATTTATTTATTTATTCAACATTCACTATATGGTACAATCAGGCAATATACATTAGTTTCGTCACATTATTACAGTAGAAAAGAAAAATCACATTAAAGCTATAAACTATCATTAAAGTCATAAAAGTGATTAAAACTTGTGTACCTATAGCTAGCTTAAATACTACATCCTAATTAAAAAAAAAAGGGTTATCCAACAGCCAGAGAAGGTTTCAAAAAAGAAAACTACACACTCGGACTTCACATGCTAAAATTACATTCAAAAAATTCAGACTGTGAATAAAAGGAATGCTGGAGCAATAGAGCTTTCAGTTTAGATTTAAAAAGAGTCATAGACTTAACATTCTTAATATTAGAAGGTATATGATTATACATTTTTATAGGCAACACATAACAACTATTTGCTGTATGGAATAATCTATGTTGAGGCACACGAACTGTATCTCCTGATCTTAATACATGTTCTTTATACACATCATCTGAAGATAGATATGTACTTAAATTGTTTTTAACATAAATCGCACTCTGCAGAATAAATACTGATATAACTGCCAATATCTTTAGTTCCTTGAATAAATTTCTCCATGAAAAAGTTATTTTTTTAAATGTTATTGTTCTAATAATTCTTTTCTGGGACAAAAGAACTAAACCCTAATCAAGGGGTTTATTACAAAACAAAATACATTCAGTTTTGGACAGATTTAAAGGAAGTGAGTTATTTAAGCTAAACCTTTGCATAAGTTGAGAGCACTCTGAAGCAATAAAGCTTAGGGATTCTTTATTAGTACTGGCCAGGACCGTATCAGTGGTATCATCTGCAAACAAGGCTAGCATAAACCTTCTAGCTATTTCGGTGGATCTAATTGTGTTTATAAAAATTAAAAAAAAGTAAAGGTCCAAGGGCACTGCCTTGTGGCACTCCCCTCTCAACATAACGAGAATGAGGCTCCCACTCCCCATTGTTTGTTTTCAAGATTACCTTTTGTGTGCGACTAGAGAGATATGAGGACAGCCAATCATAGGCCAACCCCCTTACCCCACATTGATAAAGTTTACCCTTTAAAATAATATGATCAACCATTTCAAAAGCTCTCGAATAATCAAAGTACAATCCCATTACCAGTTGTTTATTCTCCAGAAATTTCATGTTATTATTAAGAGTATGAATTACTGCATCTTGAGTCGATCTCCCCTTTGTAAAGCCAAATTGATTTTCATATAGTAACCCATTTCTAGATAGAAAAGTAGTAAGTCTTTCATGAAAAGCCTTTTCATAAATTTTAGAAAAAGATGAAAGTAAGGAGATTGCCCTATAGTTAGTAATGGCCTCTCTCACCCTTTTTGTAAATTGGCTTGATAACTGAAGGTTTCAAAATATCTGGAAAAAATCCATCAGTAAAAGAACAATTTATTAAATATGTCAAAATTGGGGCAATGAACTTACTAACATGTTTAAGTACAGAACAAGGCACCCCATCCCAACCTGCGGAATCTTTCCTTGAAATTACAACAATTATACATTCAACCTCTGGTACGGTTACCGGAGATAAGAAGACAGAATTTGCACAGCTAACTGCATTCATACCACTCACAGCATTGCCGCTTTGAAGGTTCTCTAGAGAATCTAGAAAGTAGTTATTAAAAGAATTAGCAGCATCCTTATAATTTTTAATTTCCTGACCAGAGGGGTCATTGAATATTTCTGGATAATTTTTTTTCTTTATACTGACTTCACTGTTAATTATGTTCCATGTTGCCTTTACTTTGTTATTACTATTCAGATAAACCTATTCGTTGTAATTGTATTTGCAATTTCGAATGTTCGTCTTATGTTTTTTTAATTTAGCCTTGTAAGTGTCCCAGAGCCCTTCATCTTTAATTCTCTTGCATAATTTATGAAGGTTTCTTAAGTCATTCCCTTCCTCTATAATTGAACTTGTCACCCATGTTTTTTTGTGGGAAAAAAATGTGTATTGTTTTTTAAGTTCAAGAGGAAAGGCCCTAGAGACTAAATCCTGAAAAAGATTGGAAAAATTAGTACATTTTTCACTTGCATTACTATCACTTGCATATACACAATTCCAACATTGTTTAGCAGTAAGACTTTTAAATAAAATTATGTTAGCCTCCTTTTGAAAGTCTCTAACATATTTAAATCCTGTAGGAGAATTTGAAGTGTCCAAATTAAATGTAAACTTGACTATTTGCATCATATGATCAGAAATGCAGTTATCAACGCTCTGAGAATTACATAAATTTGTGTTAAAATTACTGAAAATGTTATCTATGAGTGACTGACCATTACCTGTAACTCTGCTATATTCATTAATCATTGAAAACAAACCATAACTTGCTAGACTGTTTGTCATTTCATTGGCATCCCTGTTATCTACATTAGCGTCAAAGTTGATATTAAAATCTCCACAAAGAACAACTCCGCCAACCTGACATACACTAAGATTATCTAAAAAGTTGTTAAAATGACATAGAAAGTCACTTACTCTGGCTGAAGGACTCCTGTAAAAACAAGAAACGAAAATATACTTATTATTAAAATTCAACTCAGTACATGCATATTCAAAAACAAAATCAACACATTTTACATTCAATTTTTTCTGACGAACTTGTAGATCCTCCCTAACATATATGGCAACCCCACCACCCTTCCTGTCATATCTGCAGAAAGAACTGGCTAGCTGGTAGTGGTTTATTTTAAGTAGTTTAATCTTTTCTTCTGAACACCAACTCTCTGTGATGCAAACTACCTCTGGAAAATCCAGAGACTCGAGTAGAACTGCAAGCTCGTTAGTTTTCTTGGTGAGGCTTCTTGCATTAAGGTTACAGAATCTTATGCTGTAAAGGTTGTTTGTTTTAGGGCCTACAGATTTACCACTTCCTCTGAGCGTGGCGTTATCTTGGGTTTCAGAAAAAACTTGGAGACAAGTACACCATTGGGCCACACATCTTTTTTCCAAGCTTCCTTATAATGCTCCTGCTTAATTGACACCTTCACGGATTCATAAAGCTCCGGTCTTTTGGATTCATGCTCTTCACATAAGACCTCAGGAAATTTTGCCTCTAGATACTTTTTTAGGTCATCAGGTTGCGTATCAGGACTGAGTCTCGTCACATGCAAAGATATAAACCTAGGTACAGTTTGTATATCCCCATTGTTGGTATTTCCACCAACAACAAAACGCCGATTTCGTTTTGGGTTTGTGCCAGCCATCACCATCGGTATGCTCTTCTTGGGGGCCATCCTTACCCAAATTTTGATATGAATCAATTTTATTCATGACTTGTGCTTCATGAATCGCCAAGTTTACTTGAGATGAGGAGAAAGTTGGAACGCCTTCATTACGATTTTTCCTGTTTTTTCCATCCGTGCTTTTATTTACATTTTGCAGCGTACCTGACGTTTGAGCGGCCGCACCCGAGAATAACAACCGCAGAGAAGCGACAAAACCCGTCGGCACCTTTGAAGTTGGAGAGCCAAGTTCAATTTGTCATATGTGACAGATGGCCGGTTTAATACACCGAGATTAAAGTAATGAAGGGAAAAGAAAAGCTATACACCCATAAAACATGTAATTAATTACATGTTTATTATTTACTTTATTGAAATGTGTTATGATTTATGAATACTTCTTTGGTTTCATGAGAGTGATTTTTCAAGGTCGCATCACGAGATGGTTTATGTTTTCGTCTCGCGTTACGGTATTTTCGTATCATTGATTGGACGACTAAGCCAAACTAACCAAATCTATTAAAATTGATTATAACGTGTCGGAACCGCTTCAAATGACTAAAATAAGTTGAGAATAAGTTAAACTAACCGAAAGTTGAATCGACGACTAACCCAAACTAACCAAATTTATGAAAATTGTTTATAACGTATCGGGACCGGTTCAAATGATTAAAATAAGTTGAGACTAATTGAAACTAATTGAAAGTTGAATCGATGACTAACCCAAACTAACCAACTCTATTAAAATTGATTATTAGGTGTCGGAACCGCTTCATATGACTAAAATAAGTTGAGAATAAGTGAAACTAACCGAAAGTTGATTGGACTACTAACCAAATCTATACAAATTGATTATAACGTATCGGAACCGGTTCAAATGATTAAAATAAGTTGAGACTAAGTGAAACTAACCGAAAGTTGATAAGACGACTAACCCAAACTAACCAAAAGTCAATCAGTTACACGTACTATTTACATATGTGAAAAGAAATAAATAATTATGTATATTTCATGATGGATATATTGTTGTAATGTCATTATAATATGTCAAAATGAATGTTAGAATATTGTAAATTCACTCCTTATTAAAAGACGACTATGTACGATTCTGTCAATCAAACGTTTTAAGAAAATGTCAAATGTGACAGATGAATATATTCGTCAATATTTCCCTTAATATAACAGATATCGAAAAAAATTGTATAACAAAAGATTTGTATTTTTCGATGCTCTGTCGTTTGGGAATAAAATATGACACGTGCAACTGTCACATTTGATAGTTACAGCTGTCAAATTCGTTTATTTTTCTCTGACATATGTCAAAATACATTGTTAACATTTTGACATATTTAAGTATTATATCTTGACATATTTTTAATCATTAAAGAATGCAATGCAATAGGGTCCGAAACTAAAACAAGTAAAGAAGGTGGATGATCACCATATTGATATGTTTCACTTAAAAATACCATACCTTCGTTGGGCTCAAACATTCACTAAATCTTTGACGTAACGGATGCAGACATGCGTCTGCGCCGCTCTCTCATAACATTTTTGAAAAGGTTCGAATTTTCCTAAATAAAAAATCGAAAAAGTTTGATTCATTGCCGATTTATTCGAAATAACTTTGTTATTAAAGGTCCTATCGAAATAAAGTATTAAGATATATTGTAGAGAAATTCAAAACATATTTTTCTGCACAAACCAATTTATTCCAACTGTCATTGTTCTATAGATAATTGAAAATATATGTGAAGCATATATCGTGTTCTTTTATAAAATGTTTTCATTATTTTCATGTGTTAAGTTCAAATATGGTTGTTATGATAAAAAATATAGCGTAATACTATACAATTGATAAGACAGATAAATATTGGTTAAGCATATTCACATTTACACAAACAGTTAGCATAAAACAATGGGTTATTTAAGAAGAACGTCATAATAATATATATTTATTGAATAATTTAGACATATTATTTTAAAAAAATCGCATATGTCAAATGACGATATTAAAGTAGTGGTAAAAAAAAATAAAAAATTATGTAACACCTCTCACTGTCATATTAACCCATAATATGTAACATAAAATTAGCTAACATTTTTTAATGATTAGAAATATATGTCAGAATATAATACTTAAATATGTCAAAATGTTAACAATGTATTTTAACATATGTCAGATTAATATGAACGAATTTGACAGCTGTAACTGTCAAATGTGACAGTTGTGCGTGTCATATTTTATTCCCAAACGATAGAGCATCGAAAAATACAAATTTTTTGTTAAATAATTTTTTCGATATCTGTTATATTAAGGGAAATATTGACGAATATATTCATCTGCCACATTTGACACTTTCTTAATCGTTTGATTAATAAGGAATGAATTTACAATATTTTAACATATATTTTGACATATTACAATGACATTACAACGATATATCCATCATGACATATTCGTATATACATAATTATTTGTTTCTTTTGACATATGATATTAGTACGTGTAACTGATTGACTTTTTACACCCGGACCGGTTCCGATACGTTATAATCAATTTTAATAGATTTGGTTAGTTTGGGTTTGTCGTCCAATCAACTTTCGGTTAGTTTCACTTAGTCTCAACTTATTTTAGTCATTTGAACCGGTTCCGATACGTTATAATTAATTTTGATAGATTTGGTTAGTTTGGGTTAGTAGTCCAATCAACTTTCGGTTAGTTTCACTTATTCTCAACTTATCTTAGTCATTTGAAGCGGTTCCGATACGTTAAAATCAATTTTAATAGATTTGGTTAATTTGGGTTAGTCGTCGAATCAACTTTAGGTTAGTTTCACTTAGTCTCAACTTATTTTAGCCATCCGGTTCCGAGACGTTATAATCTATTTTAATATCCGGGGAGGTGTATATTTCCCACTCCACTGTCATATTTTCGAACCGAGGCTCCGTTGCAGAGATCGGTAAAAAATGTTTTCCCCAAAATCCTCCATTAAATTAGGGTCCCTTCCCCCATATGGTCAAAGGTAGGCCCCCCCAGGAGGTGCACCTATCATAAAAAAATTCGACCCCATAGCTTCCCGTTCGCGTTCTAGCGAAATGAATTATTTTAGTTTTTTCTTCCCCTCCCTCTCCTGGCCGAACGAGGGGGGGGGGGGGGGGGGGGGGTGTACGGTGTCCAGTTTTCATCCAGGATCGTCATTTTACCCCGGCTACATGTCCTAAAAATTTCAGCCCACTGGAACTTGCTTAACTAAAGGGGCGTTTCACTTTGAAAAGCGTTTCAATTTGATAAGCGTTTAATTTTTTCTGACTTTACCCTCGCTTAAGAAGTCACTTCAATAATAAACCAAAGGAAACTGGCGTTAACGCAAAAATTTTGTCGTCGACGACTGTACTAAACAAATCTCGGACTAAGCTAAACTGACAAGCACGCGGATATGACAGTTGGCCGGTTTACCTCCCACTCCAAATTTTTGGGCGGGATTTATGTTGTCGCTTCTCTGCGGTTGTTATTCTCGGGCCGCACATGCGAATGACATATTCGCCGAGTTGTTTCGTGCGCTCGTCCCGGTTCTGGCTGTCGGCGTTTTATTGGTACCGATATACCGGTTGAAGGAGTTTTCGCACCAGCATTGTTGGCAGCACTGCTGGGTGGAATTGGCGTGGTCGGTTTCAATGATGGTTGAGGTCCGGAATGAACGGTGATATTAGACACTCCCAAAACTGAATTTTGTTCCAATAATTTAATTGTTTTTTGTAGTAAAGCTTCTTTTGAACGCAATTCGTCAATAATAACATCTTTACTTTTTAGCAGCTCCTCATTAAGTTTGAGTTTAATTGGTTATCAAAAAATATATTTCTCAGATTTTGTAATGAAGGTACCCAACCAAAGAAAGTCATATATCCGCCTAAGGTTAAATATTTAAAATTACTTAAAACTCGTTTCAAGAATAATACTTGGCCCTTCTAAAAGTGCAGTAAATTTTTTAAATTGCGTATACGGAATCCTGAAATGGACCTACATATCAGAAAATCAAAATCTTGACGGAAAATCTGGCTAGAAATAGATTTTGGGGAATGAAAATCGCTTAAAGAATTTGCCCTTTGTGGAAGAAGGAAAAATATTGAAATGTGCTTGTTTACTGAGCAAGTAATAGATATTGTTCTGACGTGTTCCTGTGTTCTGACTTATTTTCGCCGTTTTTACTCGTTTTTATTGGTTTAAATTCGTGAAATTTTGCAGAGGTCTCGTTCCCGATCTCTGTAATATTCCTACCTTATAGTTTGTTAGTTAGTGCTTATCGCTAACGCGAATCCACGGCTTTGTTTCACAATCGCCAAGAACCATCATTACAACAAAAAACTGTTTTACTCCATATCTGATATAAAAATATATAGTACGTTTTGTATGTTATAAACAGTGAAATTTACCATATTTCAGAGAATTTTGTATTTCTATAGTCTATTTGATCTAGTGAAGTCAGTTTAACGCTATGTCGTGTTCCAAGTGTGATAAAACTCTAAACGGAAAGGAGGTTAAGTACAGGATCACCTGCGACTTCTGTAATGCCACACACTGCCTGGCTTGTTCCAAGTTTACAACCTCTGAGGCTCAGGTAACGCAGATGAGGTCCAGGGTTATGTTATATGCCTATACAATTACTGTCAAAAACCGAGGCAAAGATCTAGTTGAGTGCTTTGCCTCGCTGAATTCTCAACTTCAAAAATCTTTTGACTCGCTCTACAAAAGTCTTGCTGGCAAAATATCTTCAAAAATTGATAGATAGCGTCACCGCTTCCTTCCAGAATAAGCTGGTTGACCTTCATGATCAAGGAACTGCACTTTCAGCAGATATGAACGTCCTTACGTCGCACATTGGAGTATTTACACTAAAAATCTGGCCAAAAATATTATATGCGCTTTTTCGTGTAAAAATGAACACATGGACAATAGAAACAGATTTTATGTAAGTTTTTTTAATGAAATAGGAATGAAAAGAGAAAAATTATAAACTAATTGTCAAAATCAGAATCGCTTGTTATCCATTGGTTGTTCAGGGAGTAAGAGACTTAAGGTTTCTGGACTAAAAGGCTTACTTTTTTTTTGAGGCTGTTGTCTATTGCTGGTCAAAAATGGATCGGATGATAATAAGAGACTGTTCAATATGTCTATTGCATTTTACCCTGTCAAATTTTCGAGAGAAGTTCTGCCGATATAGTCTTAAATGCTTGTTTCGCGCCTCGGCAGCTTCCTCTGAGAGCTGTCCTATTGGCAATAATGAATGTTGAATAACAGTAGCACCATGTATTAAAATTTTATGTATAGTGGATGACATTGGATGCCATCCATACAACTGCACGTACAGGTTAGCAGTTTCATATGCATAAGCTTCAAACTTCTTTACATCTATAGCATGTCCACTGGAAATTGTTTCAAGAATCACTTTGAATCTAAATATTAAGTTTTCTAAAACGGAGTTTTATCCACAATACCGAAACAGAATTATTGCACTCGACGCGCGTTTCGCTAACCATGTTAGCATCATCAGGAGATGATTTAAACTAAATTTAAAACTCTACCTAACTCGCTTTTATACTAAATGTTTGCTTAATCAAGCGGAACCAAAGGAACCAATCCTGGAATCCCACTAGTCACGCTTTGGTATGTCCACTAGTAAACCCATTTCAATTCTAAATGTTTTTGAATCTGGTCTTTTTTTTTCTTTAACTATTTGTTTTTCTTCTGCTGTTTTTATTTGCCATTTTTTGATACTAAGCTTATAAGAGATGCAGTAATGATTCAAAAAATCTAATTCTTGCATGTAGAATTGAGAGCCGAAATTTAAGAGTTTCGGGATCTACTTCAATTTTTTTGCTCAAATTGTTAAAGTTCTTTGAAGTAAGCCCACAAATATAGCACCTCATGGTAGACGAAGTATTGGTCGCTGCATTGCATACCTTGCCGTCCACCATTGTTGGTAGCAATTTGTGTATTATCTGTAGTTCTCCCTTTGGAGTTAATATATCTGATTTTTTTAAATTCTTTACCTGGCTCTCTATATACTGAATTTCATCTTGGGTCACATCTTTGATTTCATGAATGAAGCGTATTCTTATTGGTCTGCAATATCTAGGGGACGAAGGAACTGGGTTTTGCCATAAAGTTTTTTTTTACCATTAACGACTGTTTGTAAATGTAATGGTACAAGAGAACTTTGGAATATATTTGCGTCACTGTCAGTGTTATTTTGAAACTTTTGTTTGTATTGCGATTGCTGGAAGCCATCGCAACCCCATTTTGTAATAAGTTCCAAGTTTTTTCTTTCTTCAACTGAGCAAATATCTAGCACTTGCTCCTAGTACTTACACAAACGTAAAGCTGTGTGGTTGAGTAAATCTTGCAAGTTAACTTCGGCACATGTTTCAGTCACTATTATTGATTCCTCGTTTGGATAGCATTCTGTTTTGGCTCTTTTTATTAACGAATAGCAGGGATAAATATTTTTATTTGCGCTGTGAAGAATTTCCCATTGTCTCCTACTGAAATCTCCTTCAACAAATATAGCCTCAGATGGGGTGTGTTTTTTTATTTTATTTTCAGCTGCAGAAGAAATCACCTTTCGAACATTTCTCGCTCTCGTAGGTGTTAATGTGATATCTTTTATTATTCTAGATATATCTTTGTCACCTTCAGCACGGTGACTCATCTGAGCAGCATAAGTTAACTCTTCTGCAGGTACCTTGGCTCTCAAGTCCTCAGTTTTCCTTCTCTTGGATCTGTCACTCGATTCACCAAATTCCTTTGTTGGTCGACCTGGTTTTTCTATAGTCCAGTTGACAAATTTAACTGTGCTCTTAAGCCATTGTTCATTCTTTTTCAGAAATTGTTCATTTTTATAATTGGCAGTAACCCATTTTTGCTTTAAATCAGACTTGAAGTGGCTTAAACTATGCTTTAATTGATCAAGCTTACTATCTGGACATTTAGTTATTTCCGTTATTTTTTTCTCCAAAAATATAAATTTTAGGTCCAATTTCTTATCCGGGCATTCTGGCATTATATTATATAATTGCAATTTTGTCATAATCTTGAACGTTCCGAAAAAATCTGAAAATAAATAAAAACAATTATATTGAAAACCGATAGAAATTCCTTAACTAAACATAAAAGCATTTTAAACTCTCGTATGGAAAACAAAATGGCGGAACCAATTTTTTAAATTTTAGTCTTAGAAAATGCCAACCTTTATGTAAAAAACAAGCGGGATACTCGGAAGTGCCCGGAAGTTATACAAAAGTACTAATGTTTGCAAATTTTATCAAAAAAAAGATATTTTGTTTTGACTCTCTGGGATAATTAAAATATAACTTTATTGAACAATAACTTAAATAAATTCAGATTTATTGTTTTTAAAATACATATCTGTACCTTCCATATTCATCTACATGAGCACAATAACTATTCACAAAACAACTTAAATGGCTGCTGCAATTCGTATAAAAAACTGGGAGCATCTATAAAACAACGGTACGCATTAAACGACGACTAAGTTTCGACTGACTGTGTGACGCGAAGAAGATAGCGACGGACAAGAGAGAGGCGAAAGATCATAGAGAGGTTATTTAGCTATTAGAAATACACAGTGGCAAGGCGATCCGCCATTCTTTTTAAATCCGACTTTTGGCCTGGTTTTTAGTCCCAAATACTCCACTGTGCGTCGGGGCTAAAAGAGACTACTGATTTAATCGGTTCTTTTAAAGCGGATTCGTCCAAACATGGAATATGTAACATTGATGAAATCAAGAGTTACATTATCGAAAAGCTTGCAGCGAACAATCCCTCGACTGCATCTTCTAAGCTAAATGATTCGCGTTTGGACGATCTAGAACGCCAAAATAGTGACCTGCGTAAAAAAATCGTCACTCTTCAAAAGGAAATGCAACAACTAAAGAAGTTAGTAGCATCTAAAACCAACGATTCCGCTTCGGCAATATTACCACCACATACGCAACCCAGTCCAAATTCTGATTCTAACACCAATACACGTCAGGTCTCTCAAGTAACCCCATCCTCAAATATGCAACAAAATCTAAAATATAAAAGTTGCATGCAGTCATCTAATAGTCAAGTCACACCCTCGAACTCCAATAAACCTGACATCCGCATCCCTTCAATGCGCGACGGTAAGCAACCTATCATTATTGGCACTGGACCAGTGAACGGTCCCTTATTAGCAGGCGAGAGGCGTCAATGGCTGTATCTTGGTAGGTGTCACCCAAGTACAACAGAAGAGCAAATTCTGGAATATCTCGAAAATCAACTCTGCATTCCTGACGCGAAATGCTTTGTTTTGGACAAAAACGATGATGTTGCTTCTTTTAAGATTGGAGTTAAGGAAACGCTTCTAAGAGGTCTACTAGAACCCAATCTTTGGCCAGTGGGTACTGCAGTCAAGGAGTTTCGTCCCCGACGCGACGGCCCTTTCCGGCAAATTTTCAACCAAACCGAACAGGAGAGCATCATCATTAGATCATATATCTATCGTTTACCAGAATGTCCGTGGTCTTAAAACAAAACTTAATAACTTCCTTTGTGCTGCCCAGGCTGAAGAATATTCCATAATTGCGCTCACCGAGACCTGGCTGGATCCTGATATAAATGGTGCACAGTTTCTAGGTTCAGACTACATTGTCTACAGAACTGACAGAGGCCCTAACAACAGTATTAAAAGTCGTTGCGGTGGCGTTCTTTTGGCCATCAAGTCCAGCCTGAAGTCCTGCTGCCTTTCTATTGGCTGTCCCTCTGTTGAAGAAACATGGGTTTCGGTGACAATCGGAAATTCGGTTTACTGCATTGGCTGTGTATATATCCCGCCTTCAATGGATATCTCTGTCTATGAAAATCACCTAAGCTCCGTAAATAGTGCGTGCGATGCATTTCAGCATGTATTGGTCGTGGGAGATTATAACCTCTCTAATATTGCATGGTCTCCTAGTGTCGATTGCCTGGGTCTCTTACCTGGTAACATTAAATCACCAAGTGAAATCTTGTTATGTGACACTACTACATTTTTGGGCTTATCCCAGTTCAACGATGTGATTAACGATCACAATACCATTCTGGATCTCTGTTTTGCTAATTTTGAACTAGAGTCAATTGTAAATTGTGATGGGTTAGTAAATTGCGATCTCTATCACCCTGCATTGGAACTGTCCATATCCTGTAAGAGTTTAAAGTATTTGAATTGCGGAAAGTACTCATACTATGACTTTAGACAAGCAAATTTTATTTGTATTGATAGTTTTCTTCAAACTTATAATTGGCTATTAATTTTAGACGATGATATCAATGTAATGCTAAATAATTTTTATACTGTACTCTATAACTGTTTTGAAATGTTTGTGCCTCTGAAGCAGTCTCAAATCAGTACTAGATTTCCGGTTTGGTTTACAAACAACCTTAAAAACCTTATATTTCAAAAGAAAATTGCTCACAAGCAATCAAACAGCGAGACGGATTATAATACCTTTTGTTCATTACGCATACAATGTAAGTCTGTTACTAAGGATTGTTATCGCCATTACATAACTAACGCTGAAAATGCTATAAACGATAACGCAAACTACTTCTGGCACTTTGTTCGGTCCAAATCCAACCAAGGAGCAGTTCCAAAGGAGATGCACCTTAACACTGATAATGGTAGTGATATCGCTAATCTCTTTGCACAATACTTCTCGTCAGTCTTCAACCCCGTAAATTTCTATAATGCCCATCACGTGGCCTCTCATAAATTTGAATCTATTTCCAGTGTCAGTATCAGTGCCACTACTATTGAAAAAGCCTTAGCTGAGCTTGACACAAATAAAGGAACAGGGCCGGATGGTGTTCCTAACAGGGTATTGAAATACTGTTCGCACTCTCTCTACCTTCCCTTGTACTATATATTTTCTAAATCATTAAACTCTGGAATCTTTCCCAAAATCTGGAAGTTATCTTATGTGTGCCCTATTCACAAATCGGGAAGTAGGAACGATGTTGGCAACTATCGGCCAATCACTATTCTTTCAGCAATGCCAAAACTCTTTGAACACTGTATTGAATCAGTACTAACTAAAGTATTTCAACAAGTAATAGTCTGTCACCAGCATGAATTCAGCTCTGGCCGTTCAGTCGATACTAATCTATTCCTTTATACAAACTTCATCAATAAATCCTTCGAAATGGGTGTCGAGACCCACGTAATATACACAGCAAGGCTTTCGATAAGGTAAATCACGCCATCCTACTTTCGAAGCTGTCCATTTATGGAATTTCAGGAATGCTGCTCTCATGGCTACGTTCTTACCTATCCGACAGAGAACAACAGGTCAAAATCGATGGCTATTTATCTAAGCCCTTCATTGCTTCTTCGGGAGTTCCCCAAGGTTCCCACTTGGGACCACTTTTATTTAACTTGTTTATCAACGACCTGGGTGGTTTGTTGAGCACAAATTATCTACTATTCACCGACGTCGACGACCTGAAATTGTTTACACTAGTAACATCAGTCCAAGACATGATCTCTTTGCAGAATGATATTGACCAGGTTTTTAATTTGTTCCAATTCAATGACATGTCACTCAACATTGAGAAATGTTGCCTTATAACGTTTAGTAAATCAAAGGCTTTGTTACCTCATCAGTATGCCATAAATAACACTGCGTTAAAAGAGGTGTTTATTGTGAAGGATTTGGGTGTGTACTTAGACACTCATTTAACATTCTCAGAGCACTTCGAGAGGTTGGCTACCAGAGCTAACCGTATGTTGGGGCTTGTGAAGAGGACATGCAGGGACTTTAAAGACGCGACTGCTATTAATACGTTATATATATCGTTGGTTAGATCTCTCTTAGAATGTTCTAATATAGTCTGGTCGCCTTACTATCAGGTACATATAAACAGACTGGAAAATATTCAGCTGAAATATAGCATTGTTGGCTATCATTTTTTTAGGCGGGACAGAGAGTCTCGTGGCGGCGGGGTATGTATTTATGTAAATTGTTTGTTTAAAGCTAGTATAATTCATGTTGATCCTATTTTTGAGGTTTTAATTGTGCCGATAAATTTGCCTGGCTATAATTATTGTACAAATATTGTTGGAGCTTATAGTCCTAGGGGTGATGGATGTATTTTGAGTTGTATTCAAGATAAACTAATTGAGCTAAAGTGTAATTTGCATGCAGAGAGATCATTCATTCTTGGGGGACACCTAAGTTTATCCAATGTAATGTGGGAGGGTGGTTGTAGTGTCGGGTCTAACCAGGCAAGAGTTTATGACTTTTTTAATAACTTTAATTGTGTACAGCCTGTTAGTGATGTAACCAAACCATCGCTCGGACCATCCTCATTCTATGGGGGAACTTTGTTGGACGTATTTCTTGTTCAGTCTCCTGGTTTGGTGGCCAGTTGTTTTGTGGATGATGGTTAGGGGATCATAGGGCTGTTATATTAAGGTTAGAAACCCATACAGATAAAGTTAATCCCACTAAATTATATTTTAATTACAAAAAAGCAAATTTAAATTTATTGAATGCTTATATTAGCAGCAGTTTTGGAGAATGGGCGCAAAAACCTGGAAATGTAGAGACCAGGTGGCTGGAGTTTAAGAATATTTTATTGAAAGCCAGAGAGCTATTTATACCTAAGCGTAAAATTGAGCTTAATGCTGAACCCATTTATTATAATCGCTCAATAAAAATACTAAAAAGGAAATGTAGAGTTGCTCATAAATATCGCAAGAGGGGTCAATGTTATACAGATACATTCCGGGAGCTACGTAGAAAATTAAATAAGGAAAAATATACTGCTAAGAAAGAATATTTACTAAAATTATTTGACCAGAACAATAAATCTCATCAGTGGAAAAAATTATATAATTATATTTCATCTAAGAAGGGTTCTACCAGAAATCTACCATACCTGATTGTCAGTGACAAAGTCCACTCAACTTCGGCTGATAAGGCTAATGTTCTTAATGATTATTTCTGCACAAATTTTTCTGGGAAAAATACAGATTTTGTTGGTTTTTCTAAAGATTCCCTTGTAGGACCTGCAGATACTACGCTTTTTCAGTTTACCAGGAGAGATATAATCAGGTGTTTAAGAAAATGTAAATGTAGCTTTACAGAGGGACCTGATGGTCTATGCAGTGGCCTGCTGAAGTTGACAACTGAGAGTATTAGTTCTTACCTAAAAGTATTGTTCAATATCAGTTTGAATAACTCTTCATTGCCCAGTGACTGGAAGAGAGCCATTGTAATTCCATTGCATAAGGCTGGTAAAAAATGTGACCCAACAAATTACAGGCCTATTAGCCTTACATCTGTGTGTTGTAAAATATTTGAGCAAATAATTTGTAAATATATAAGAGAGCAACTAGATCAATCAAATTTTTTCTATAATAAGTAATATGGCTTTAGACCCTCATACTCTTGTGAAACAGCCCTTCTTTCCCTCACACATGATTTAATTCAGTCACTTGAGACTAATTGCCAGGTTGATGCTATTGCATTGGATTTTAAAAAGGCATTTGATGTGGTGCCTCATAATAAGTTGATGGCTAAATTTTCCAACTTATTGATAAAAGGGTTATTTTGTGGTTCCAAAATTTTCTTCAGCGTAGATCCCAATGTGTATTGGTGGATGGATCTCTCTCAACACAGAGAGAGGTCTCATCAGGTGTCCCGCAGGGGAGTGTTATTGGTCCTTTGGCCTTTTTAATTTACATAAATGATTTGCCACTTGCAGTGAATTCTACAGTGATGCTTTTTGCTGATGACTGCTTGATCTATAGGACAATCAAGGATCACACCGACGCAATGTGTCTTCAAAATGACCTTTTCCAAATCGAAGCATGGCTTCTATCAAATGCCATGAAGCTAAATATCTCTAAAAGCCAATTTATTTCATTTGGCAAAAAGAAGGTCCATTTTGAGTATAAGATCTCTAACAATATTATTGTCTCAGTAAATACTCTAAAATATTTGGGAATTGAACTCTCAGCTAATCTTCATTGGGAATCCCATAGGGATGCATACCGAATTTTAGGATTCGTTATGAGGAATTTAAAGAAAGCTTCTAGGGAGGCTCGAGCAAAGGCCTATCTAACTTATGTTCGGCCTATTCTTGAATACTGTCCTACAGTGTGGCATCCAAACCAGTTAGGGCTTAAAAATGAGGTGGAGATGGTCCAAAGGAGAGCTATACGTTGGGTTTATCTGAACTTTGGAAGAGATTTCAGCCCTTCTCTGGCATTAAATAATTTAAAATGGCCTACTTTGCATCAACGCAGAGAAAATCATCTAAGGCTGATGATACACAAGGTACAGTCTGGTGTTCCATCCTTGTTTGCTTTGAAAAGTGCACTGCATCCACCTACCTATATAGGCAGAAATGATCATGAATTTAAGATTGATCCCCTAGGACTAGAACTAATATAGGATTTTACTCACCATTGAGTGTGGGAGTGAGGCTGTGGAACCTTTTGGACAAATCTATATTCCATGATGGTTTCCCCAGTCTCTACTCCTTCAAGAATAAAATTAATATTAATTAAAGTGGTAGAAATCGTGAGAAGAACTCCAAGTGTAACAACAGTTGTTCAGGTTCACCGATTCCACCGCCGTAGTATAAGTTAAATTTTACTCACATTATTGTAAAAAATGTTTTAAGTATTGTAGAAGGCATAGTGTGATACTTTGTAAGATATTATGTAAATTTTTCATTTTTTGTGATTGTATTATTTATTTTAAATAGGTATGTTTATGTACAACCACCAGCCACTTTGGCTATTGTTTGTGATATTTGATAAATAAAAATAAAATAAAAATATCTCAAATTTGCCAGGCACGTGCTTTATGAATCTAGAATCAATTTAACCATCGATCAGGTTAAAGTCTATTTGAACCACTCCACCCTTGCCCGTAGAAGAGAGTATTACGACGTCTGCTTTGCTTTTAAAATATTCAACAATGTTATCAAAAGTCCTGAATGTCTTGACACCTTCTGCGTTCATATCCCAAGCTATCAGACGCGTGCCCATTCTTTTTTGCATATCCCTTACTGCAGAGCCAATTACTTACTACATAGTCCTGTGAATAGAATTTCAGCAAATGTTAATAAATAGTAGAGCGGGTTAAGCTTTTTTAGAACTTCAGAAGAAAGGTTTAAAATTATGGCTAAAAGGGTTATTTTAAGTTAACTTAAGCTTAGTGTAGATTATGCTTTTTAAATTGTATCTTGTAAATGTAGAATGACGTCAATAAACAAACAAACAAACAATAAAAAAATAAATCGGTATTTCTTAAAGTTAGACATATAAGCATCTGTAATTTCTGTTTAAGGTCCTCCATAATGGAATATTAGGTATTCACCCATCAAGCATCATCAAATTATGCTTTAATTCATACTAATTTGAAAATGCTTGATTTAACATTTATTTCTTGCATATAGACAGAGACCACTCCCATGAATTTATCTTTCATGCGTCGTTTGCATATGCCTACGTATAGTAATAAATCACCAAACACTGGTGAGGGGGCCAGCATAATATCAGGAAAATTTATTAGCAAAACCTAATACTGGAGCTATAAAAAAGATGATACATTCATAATTCATATTCTCAGGAAGTCAGTGAACTCTTAAGAAGAGCTTGGTTGTATCACCTAATGCAATTCTATGACATTGTTTATATCTAAGATTAATATTAAAGCCGAATAATAATAACCAAAACCAAATGGATTTTTAGGTACATGGCCAACATGTATGAATTGGAAGCTTTCAGACAAAGTTGCCCTGCGGACCAGGACATCATCAGTCATATCAAAAACCAATTGGGCCTGAGAACAACCGCCAGAATAGAACTGGAAACGCCAGTGTATACTACTTCCATTCCTATATTAGACTCGTAAAGATATTTTCGTTTAATAAGGTGGACATCTCTTCAATTTAAATTCATACTAACCGGCAAGGCATAACAGGCTCTACTCTAACTTTTTATAGTGTCTAAAATATAAGAAAAAAAAGGAATCATCGCTTATACCATAGGTACAAAATTTTAACTGCAACTGTATGAATTGAATAACACTTGACGCAGACATTGTATTAAAAAAGTCCCGAAATGGCATAAATAATGTTCATTTAGTGACACCTAAACAATAATCGATCTAGAGTATTGCCTTTAAAGAATTATTTAGGGTCAGTATTAAACATTGAGATATTTGTTACTTTAAAAAAATGCTGGCCCTAGGTAGAGGGCCAAAATGTGACGTTTTGTAATAGTTATTACTAATGGATATATTTTTTTAAAATGGCAGTATTGTAAATTTTACAAAATATCACTTTTAAGAGATTGGTCTTCCTTACTAACAACCATTAGTTTAAGTGCTAAAGTTCAATTTTGATTTTAACAACACTAATAAAATTATCTATTAAATTTAGTGCCGTTGGAATTAAAAGTGTTCCTTAATTTTATAAGCATATGGCACATATTTTCAAGATGTTCTTAAAAATTAGATCTGTTCTGAAATTGTTAAATACTGGTTCTGTTCTGTTCTCCATCCAAAAAATTTGGTTTGGCAAAAATTTCAATATCAAACTAATAAGGCAAAAACATGTATTTTTATTTCTATTAGCTTAAAATTTCGGAATTCTTGCCATGAGTGATGTAGCTAAGGCAACATCATTTTACCAGTTCATGTAAAATCTGCCTCATGAAAGATCAAGATTTCTCTGAAATCATGTGCCATTATGGATTTTGGCATTTGTCCTGTAGTGCTTCTGCTAAATTATCATTACCTATATAATGTAAAAATGTGTGCTATTCATTCACCAAACTTTTGATACACGATTGTGATTACTTGCAAAGCTTATACAATTTGTGCTGTATATATATACAGCGAACTATTTTTTTCCAGTGAAAAACCAAACTGTACAAGAGAATTTATATTTTTATTTTTTGACTTAAACTGCTAGTATATTAATTCTAAAATTGTTAAAAATTTACTTAAGAGTTACGTTTTCGTAAGTATTTTTATTGTAACAGCAGTATATTTGCTATGTTAAGGTACATATATTTCGTTACTTGTATTTTTATGTATTTATAATTTAGTTACTGGTAAAACCATACCTTCGAATTGAGATGTTCGATTTGCAGCTATGGTCATTGAGGTACTACTATATAATAATCTGTCGTAGTTATCTAAAATTGAAGAGTACGTTACTATCAGTATAACGATTTTATTATTGTCATCTAGGAATTGGTGAATTGAGAGTTTATTACATAGTAGTAGCCGAGTTTCATTTATTACAATAAATAAAAATTCTAAAAACAATAATGGGTTTTGTTTTTATGTTATATATTTAATAGTAGACAATTTAATTATCACCCTTCCTAATATATACATATAAATATTGATATGTATAATATAATCTATATTACATTTTTCAAGTTTTTCTGAATGACACCTATGCAATGGTGGATGAAATTATGTTTTCACTTTTCAAAAAGTATGTTCACTTTTCTTATTTCAAATATTAAATAGAATTTTTTAATAAATCTTGGCATATCCCCGAGATGCTAAATTTTTGGTGATGATAAAACTATTGGCAAGGTTCCTCATCATTGTGCCAGATTTTAACAGTATTATACAGACTGGGTGTTTTAAAAAATAAATTTTGTTAGTATACTGGAAATGTCATTTTCTATCAAACTGCATATACTGCTTCTACATCTAACTAGTTGAGAATTCTGACAAAATTTTTGTAAAAATTTCTAATAATTTTAGAGCAGAAGAAAATTATGAAATTTATTTTTAACAAAATATATTCTTTAAAATGTTCATTAGAAAGATTTCAACAAATTTTTAAATAGATTGCTCTTTTAATGATGAGAAAGATGTGTTTGATGTCCGGCAAAATTGAGATGTTGGCATCTTAAGGATATTATTGACCATCATTGCACTAAAGGGCATCTAATATACCTGACAATATGCCGAAATAAAGCTAGGCATCTATAATGACATCACCTATAAATCACAGAAATTTTAGTAGGTAGAGAAAAGAATAATAATATAAAATAGAATGGTATAAAAAGTTAGTTTTTAGATATAGATATGTATATCTTCAAGTCATCTCACAATATGTCGAATGACATGAGGTTTAACTGGCATGACATATTTAATATTATGTGAATATGCCTGATGTGGCAATAAGCTACTTAAAAAACGATGCGTCAGTAGGGCAGTAAGTCCCCAAATTCGTAACTTGCCCCCTGTAAACAGTGGCATGGATGAAAATCCACCTCGGAACTGGGTGTAGCCAATATTTTGTGTCTTACACAGATCCTCTAGAGAAACAGTAAAAACGTCTTCAACTTCTGATGGATTAACTCGAAGTCTTTGTGGCTCGAATTCGCCTTTTATCCGGCCTATAACAGGTGTTACACTGGTCTCCCGTTTTGTTACAATCACATTGCCACTTCCCCATATCTCAATTTCATTTTCTTTAATTCCTAATTCTTCCTCGGTTTCCCTCAAAGCTGTTTGTTCCAGATTCTTGTCAGTGACGTCCTGCATTCCTCCGGGAAAGCTCACTTGTCCCCGATGTGATTTCAAATTTGCCGCCCGTAACGTATATAATACCGCCACCTTTCCGTCGATAAGACAAAGCGGGATCAAAACGCCTGCTCGCTTAGCCGGTTGATGAGCGATCATCCTTATCGGCTTCATACTAGAAAACTTGGCCACCGTTCTTTTAACATTTTCATCACTTAAAACAGCTTCTGGACCATATAAACTTGTATACCGAAAACCAAGGGATTTTAGTAACGATATACGCGATTTAAACATCATATTTTGATGAAAAAGGACTAAACTTGCGAGCACATCACTAAAATTTCTTACGGTAAACTGTCATGCGTCATGTCATAATTGTCAGTTATGTCATTTCATTAGTCATTCCGCATTCGCCGAAGAAAGTGAAAGTTGATGTTAGATGTTATGCTAATGAAATGCTGTAATTTGATTATATTATACTGTTTGTTTCCAATTTTCGATTGTTTTACAGCTAAGATGAGCAACGGATATTAAAACTTCACAAAGATATCAACACAATTATTCCCATGATATAGAACAGCTAATTTATAAGCAAATACTCGATTTTTATTCCAACGTAAGTAGATCAAAGACTGCGTGCATGAATATTGATGAAAACCCTGTGTTTAATTTAAGTTTAAACCAATTCTATAAAAAATAATGCATGCAATCATATACGTATTACGTATATGCATGCAATCTATATTTCTTTGAATCTACCAGTAATTTTTAGAATTCTAGGCGACCGAAAATGTCCATAAATTTAATTTGTAATTTTCTGTTATAATTATTTTTGAAATTGGTAGCAACCGTTTTTATAGTTTACTACGCGATTCTTTATAACATTTAAATAATATAAAATAAAATGTATTGGTTTGTCGTTGGAATAGAACAGGCAGACCCCCCAATCCCCCATAGAAATATATTAGGAAGATAATAAGATAAAACATTTTAAAAAATATTAGAACACGTCCCCCCCTCCCTTTAAACCGTATCATGCATGATTCTCGTCTACCTACCGCAATGTTGAATTTTGGGCATTGCCATCGGTAGATTGGGTTAGTTTTGTTTGGTTGGGCCCCCGGAGCGAGCGGAGTGAAATATTGGCGCGACCGGGCCGGGCTGCGATATTTCAGTTCGTAGTGCACTTGTGCAATGCGTGAAGGGCAACCATGCAGACCTCTAGCCCATCTGCTGACTTACAAACAACTGGTTGCAGTTTTTTTTTAGTGTTTTATCTATGGTTGCAGTGGTTAGTGGTTGCATCACGAAGACATGGCTCACCTCAGGTAGCTAGCCAATCACGCGCCTCTCATTCGCAAGTGCAATATGAACATAGATAAAACACTAAAAAAATATATGAATGTGAACTGAAATCTCGCGCATTTAAAGATCCTTTACACAAATAGTGCACTATGTAAAAATCGACCTCTCCTATTGGCCGATCCATCTCGTATTACGATATGTCTGCGCGATTTCTATCAGGTCTTGTGGTGTAGAGGTTTAGATCGTTGGGTCTCACCTGGAAAACGCGGGTTCGAACCCCGTTGCTTTTTTTATAGTTTTTTAAAGATTATGTTTCTAAACAGCTCTTTTTCTTGATTTTGTGTATGTCTTGGGTTAGATTGGGTTAGCACCTGGTTAGTTTCCTTTTCTTGAGCCCCCGTAGCGAGCGGAGGGCCATGCGGATCGACCAATGGGAAAGGCCGATTTTTATATACTGCACTATTTGTGTAAAGGAACTTATAATACAAATCTCGCGGCCGGCATACTGCCAAGCCAAATGCACAGGCACAGGTCCAAAAGTCGAAAATTTGCGGTAGGTAGACGCGAGTCCTATCATGGGCGTAGGGATGGCAACGATGTATCGATGTTTTTAAAAAATCGATACATCGGAAACTAAACATCGATGTTCGCTATGAACCTGTGCATCCGGCCAATGTATGAATATCGATTTTATATACGTGCCGTTGAAGAGCTCTGTGAAACGTAACTGTAACTAGGCAATAGGCATGACTCTTTACGGAGGCAGCTAGCAGCGATGCTTCTCAGTGGCGTGACCCGACTAGCGTCCAGCCGGACCGTTCAAGTTTCGAACCCGCAGTTCCAACGTTATTGTAATATGTTTTGAATGTTTATGTTATGGGTTATGGATGGAATGTATTCGCGGAAACACATGCAACTGCTGTATATCCACTATAATACGGCTCTTAACCCAATTTTTTTTTATCTTTAACCTAATATTTCACTTCACGTATGAGCTCGCTACGCGGACTCAACGAATAGGAACTAGCCAAAACTAACCCAAGGCATACCCAAAAACAAGAAAGAAAATGCAATACGACAATCCATTGTTAAATTTTCTCCAACGATTCACACAAACATTTATTTACAGGTAGTATTTGTACTTAAATCCGATCGGGGAGCAGTAAGATACTCGATTCAATTGGCTAGCTTTTGAAAGCGCCCACTCGTGTCGCTGTAATCGCGACCGGAACTGCGGGTTACATAGTTGAATCGTCCGCCTAGATGCTAATCATCACCCGCCGTGTACTGTGATCACGATTCAGCTAATGCCACCTAGTGGCCCCTGTAAAAATGGAATTTTTAAAAGCTGCAACTCGGTAACGGCAAACCTTTTTTTTTAGAAATATCCACCCAAATCCTGGGTATTCTAAACACATTTCTGACAAATAGATATCTTTGCGATATAGGAAATTGCTTTCAGCGAGCCTCGTGGTTCGGTGGTTAGATCTGCCACGGGCGGCGGCCCGGGTTCGATTTCATTGACAAGGTGTGTTTTTTTTCAGGTTTTGTTTGTAAGAAGTTTTTTTTCTTTATGTTAGGCATGCCTTGGGTTAGTTTTGGTTAGTGTTTGTTAGATGCACCACCATAGCGAGCGAAGCGAGCGGGGGTCTATGCGTGAAGTGACAAAAATATAAATGTAAATATTGTGAGTTCAGGATTCGTCAGGCCAGAGGGCTAGGGCGGATATTTCCAAAACAAAGGTCTGCCACGATATCGCCAACCAACCGACTCAGTCGGATATCGTACATAACATACAATATAGCGCGAATTCGGTGAATCCCCCGAAAAGTTGACTGCGTTTTTTGAAAGATCATTCGATTGTTTTCATAATTTCGTTGCGTTCTCGCGTGGTACAGTGCCAGTCTGTTCTGTAAAGTTTATAACAACTTAAATAATTATAATTGTTCACTGGAGTGTTTGTATCTGTATACGCAAAAGTATATTAGTATGAATCATAAAAATGCCTCGTTTTATTTGATTTTTAGAAATATTTTGTTTTATTTGATAGTTTATTATAACGTTTATTTTTGTCACATACATTTTTAAATAAAACATTTTTAGCTATTCTCTAAACTTGTTTAATATTTCCCAAAGCAGCCAGGTGTAATTTATGTACCTATACCACTCTTGTCAGTGGTCACTCATTTCCTTCCATGTTTTAAAAAGTATGAAATTTTAATTAAACTATTAAAAGCGCCTATATTTTTGTATCGATACATCGAAGACATCGATGTTATCTTTCCCACGTAGCGATACATCGGTTTCTTGGTTCGATGTTGCCATCCCTACATGGATGGCGTATCATATTCCTAGATAAATATACAAAAAGGAGAACCGTATTCTCGAGTTCGGAGTCTTTGACTCAGTTGGTATTTGTACAGCTTTCATTGCTAAATAACAAGTTGCGATCCGTCAGCCGGGGTATTATTATGGCTTTGCAGGACCCTCCGCTCGCTACGTGAGCTCAATCAACAAGAACTAACCTAAAACCGTTGTTTGAGTAAAATTCAAACCGCTAAAACTAACCCAAGGCTAACAAAAACACCCAAAATTAAGAAAAAAAAATAAATTCATAAAAAAAATTGTGTGTGCTTAAAACCACATGATAGAAGTGAAAACTACAACAAACGGGGTCATCGTTTGTCAGAATTTCGATCCGAGCCTTCGTTGTAGAGATACGGGCGAAAAACGATTTTTTCCCCAAAATCCCCCCTTAAATTAGAGCCCCGGTCTAAGGTGGACCCCTCATGGGGCGCACCTACCATAAAAATTTCGACCTCGTATCTCTTTCAATTCTCCCGAAATTAATTATTTAAGTCTTTCCTTTTCCCCCTGCCCTGGCCAAACGGGGGGAGGATACGGGGTCCTGTTTTCGTCCAGGATCTTCTTTTGTCCCATGCTACATCCCCTGAAAATTTCAGCCCTCTACCTATGCGGGAACATGCAATACATATCCGAGCGTGACGGCTTTACTGAATTCAATCCCCAGGAGGGGTTGCCTCCGCCCGTACATTCAGAAAGCTTCAAGTTCCGAGGTTTAAAATTGACATGGTTTCCCAAACCTGATTTTAAAGCTACTTTTTACATACCTACCATTGCGGTAAAGCTGATGGATTTGTAGGTCAAAAGAAAGATTTTTATTTTCTTTTTCCTCATTTTTTTTCTTAGAAAAATCAATGATTTGATAAGAATCTACGTAAAAAACGTATGATAATGCCTTTTATACAGGGTGAGCTAGTTGAATTTCGCCATATCGAGTTTTCCCACATATTGATGTCTGATGTGTAAACATCTTACGCGGCGGTATGAGGGTAAATCTTGGCAAATGCGACGGAAAAATATAAAATGAACATAACAGCAGGAGATCAGTGGCCAAATTCCGGCAATATTAAGATTAGCAAATTGGTAGTACTATATAGTGGAAAAGATGACACGCTCGATTTTGGAACAGGTTTTGTGATCAAGGAAGAACTGATGAGTGAACTAATCTCCGTTAAACCCATAAATGAGAGATTATGCTCGATCCGGTTACGTGGAAAATGGTACAACATGTCACTAGTCAAGGGCGTACCCAGGATCTGAACTAGGGGGGGGGGGGGGGCAGCAGCCCCCCTGCCCCTCGCTGGGTACGCCCTTGTCACTAGTAGCAATACACGCATCAACTGAAGTAGCCGAAGAAGGGACTAAAGACACTTTTTATGAAATACTAGAACAAATATTAAGTGAAATACCAAAGGAAGATTGCTGGTGATTTTAGGAGATTATAACGCCAAAGTAGGAAGACAAGAAACATCACAACTACAATTTGGAAAGCACGGCTTACATGCTTGTTCTAATGGCAATGGAACCAGGCTAATCGTCTTTGCAGTCTCGAATAACCTCTTGATAAAATCAACAATGTTCCCTCATAAAGATATACACAAACATACTTGGATATCTAACGACGGTATAGCGAGAAATCAGATAGATCACGTATTGGTAGACACTAGACACGGATCAAACATAATAGACGTTAGAAGTTGCAGGGGAGCCTCTTTCACGTTTCTTTGGTCTATTGGCTAGGGGCATGTAAATGCCCTATTGTGAGGGGTGGGTAGCTGGAAATTGCATATTGGGCGTTGCCCATTCAATCAAGGAACAAACGGGAGGCGAGCTTCACCAAGTTCGCCTTCCAGCGGAGCACGCAGGACAGCCAGTAAGTGAGTCTGTGTCTGAGTTCGTCGGTTATTTTGTTATTCAGGTGGTCTCGGATCTTGATAGAAGAGCGACGTTGCTCTGTATATGGGCCCGTGTTTTGGTTTGTTCTGTGGGTCATAGCGCACGTTGGCCATGCTTGCCGTCAGTGGCGAGCCGCGTATACCAGAATCATAGAACTTGCAGGATACCTTGTCTATGTACTCCTCGACAGTGTCAAGGTTTGCCCATGAGTGCAAGTCCATGATTCTAGTATAGCGATCTGCCGAAAAGGCAGCTCTAAGGTAACGGTTTTGCATAACCTGCAGCGCCTTTTTGTGCGTATTTGCCACAGAACACCATACAGGGGCCCCATATAATAACGTCGGTCTGACTATGGCACGGTATATGCTGACTTTGTTCGCAGGGCTCAAGAAGGATCTTGGCCTGATCAGCATATTTAGGCTTCTCTGAGCAATGGCGTTTTTCCTGCGAATTTCAGTCATGTGCCCTGTAAAGTTCATTCGTTTGTCGAACACTATACCCAAGTATTTTACTTTTTCTTTAACGTCTACTGTGATGTCGTGTATTGTTAGTGGCGTGATGTCTAAGTTAGTTCTCTTTTTAGTTAGTAAGGTTAGTTCTGTCTTTGGGACGTTCAAGTTCATTTTCCATCTCGCATAATATGGGAGCAGGATGTCAAGGTGTTCTAGGAGTTTAATTTTGGCTGCCTGCGCGATTTGGGATTGCGAGTAAATTGCCGTGTCATCGGCGTAGAGCACTAAGGAAGTGTTTGGAGAGGAGGGGATGTCTGCTATATAGTAGTTAAATAGCTGTGGGGACAATACGGTGCCCTGCGGGACACCGGCTTTTAACGGCCTAACAGACGAATTTGTCCTGTTTATGCGTACTGAGAGGGTGCGCCCGGCAAGGTATGACTGGACCAGAGCTGTCAGATACAACGGGAAGCCAAGCTCCACATGCATCTTGTACAGCAGGCCGTCATGCCACACCCTGTCGAACGCCCTCTCTATGTCCAAGAGAAGGAGCGCAGTGCTTTGGCCTCGATTGAAGCCCTGAACAGTGTCATGTGCAATTTTAGCTGCCGGCATGGCGGTGTTATGCCTAGCCCTGAAGCCAAACTGCTCGATGGGCAGCACACCGAGTCCATCGGCTGCGCCACTTATCCTGGACAAAAGTAGCTTCTCCGTCACCTTTGCCATGGTGGGAAGCAGGGAAATCGGTCTGTAAGAACCGGTTTGCCTCGGATCTTTGCCTGGCTTGTGGATCATTATGATCTCGGCATGTTTCCAAGAGGATGGGAAATGCTGTAGGCGAATGATGGCGTTTACAATGTGCATGAAATGAATGATGGATTTCTTCGGAAGATTCCGAAGAGTTAAATAGGGCAGCGTATCGTTTCCAGGAGCTTTGTTTCGTGGCAAACGATTTAGTAAGGCCCCGATCTCCCCCGGGGTGACGAGCAGCTTTGTCATCACCGACGGAGGGATGGGATACTTCTGCGATTTTAATTTGGATTCAATGTTTGAAATGCTTGCGTGGGCAGGGGTGGTATCAGGCGTCTCCCTATGTAGCCCCTCCAAGAAATCAGCGAAGGCCTCTGCTTTGCCTTCTTCGGTCATCATATCATTGCCGTTGTGCTGTATAGCTGGCATGGCTGCAGCGCTCCTCTGATTTTCCTGGCCAGGCTCCAAAGGGAGCCGTCCTGTGGACTTAGAGAATTTACGTATTGCATCCATTTGAACGACCTGTACTCGCTAATTTGATTTTTAATATTGTTTGTTAATTCATTTATGTGTATATGGTCGATTCTCGCGCGATATCTTTGCCATCTACGTCTGATGGCGTTTCGTGCCCTTATTTGGATAAGGATGTGATCTGGGAGGGAGTCTGCAGGGCGCTCTTTCCTAACAGAGTGAACTAGTGTGTCACGGACACGCTGTATGTTTGAGGTAAATGATTGGACTTGCGCCTCTAGTTCCTGGATGTTATCTATTTGGCTGGGAACCACCGCTACTTCATTAAGCCTACGCCTGAACTCTCCCCAATCGAGATTCCTGTAAGAAATTTTCATTTCACAGGTCTCTGGCCGCCTTGGTTCAAGGCAAATCACGATTGGGAAGTGATCAGAGTTCAGGTCATTTATCGCCCGAAGCGGCGGGATGTCAGCGATTCCCTTTGTAACAGCAACATCCAGGTAGGAGGGGGTAGGGGCCCAAGCAGGGTAGAAAGTTGGGATTTCGGAGCGGTGAAAAAGGAGATCTGGGTTATTCTCTATTGCGCGGTACATCATTTGGCCCCTGGCGTTTGTTGCTCTAGCGCCCCACACTACGTGCCGGGCGTTTAGATCGCCAATCAACAGGGACCTCCTGTTGTCCGGGAAGAAAGCCATGAAGTCATCATAGGTAAAGGGAGCGAGCGGAGGAACGTAGGCCCCCGCAACACACAGACCGTTCTCGGTCTCAATGCAAATGTGTTCTGCTACAGAGCGGATGCCGTGGACTCTTTTATATGGAATCGATCTACGTATCAGGCAGGCCACGCCGCCTCCGCGCGGATTGGGCCTATCAGATCTCTCGGTCTGATAACCCCGAATCTTCAAAACAAACCAAGGGTCTATGCGGGTTTCCAATATGAAAATAACCGAGAAAGGATTATCATGCACAAATTGCTTAAACTCGCCCAATTTGTGCCTGATTGAGTTACAATTCCAACTACACACTTGAAACATGAAACAGGCATTTATATGTTGTATTTTCCAAGCTCATCAGTGAAAAATCTCACCGTTGCCTGGACTATTGCTATTCTATCTCCGTTACATGACTTGAGCATAGATAGAAACTCATCTAGAGCAAAAAATAGCTCATTTATGTTTACTAAAGCGTTAATTTCATTTACCGTGTTAGAGAGCTTATGAAAATTTGCGTCAAAATTACTATGTGCATTTAAGTTTTGATTTATATTTACAGGTGCATCTGCAGCGATATTGTTAGCACTTACATTTCGAGAATTTATGTTTGTATTTCGGGCTTGGGGTGGTCTGCTTCTTCCCAGGGTGTCCGGAAACTGTTCCTCATAGGACTGCCTCTCCGGCCGGTCTTCTTCTCGTTCATGATGGTAGCTTTTGCTTAAGCCCTGGCCTCTTCGCTGGCCAGCACGTTCTTGTTCTTGGGCATTTTGCCATGCCGGCCTTGCCGGTGGCGGCGCTGGCACATATGTTTGCTTTTGTTTAGGTGGCGATAATTGGTTTATTTTGTAAGTGTAAACCGGGCAGTCTGTGCTTATAGAGCGATGTTCACCTCCACAGTTCACACACTTTACGTCATTTGAGTTGCATGACGTAATTTCATGCTCGCCCGCACACTTAGAGCATCTGACATTTCTTCTGCAGTAAGTGGCTGCGTGTCCGAGCCCCTGACAGCGCTTGCATGGCTTTTCTGACAAACGGTTTTCCCAGGAAACCCTTACGTCTAAGATAAGTCGGCATTCTTGATTCAAACGCTTGAGGGTGTACCCTGTGTCAAGGACGACAAGGTATAACGGCACTCTAGTACGCTTCATTAGATAAATACTTTTAGCATTAATGTTATATAAGTCACTTAACTCTTGTTTGATGTCTGTTATGTCGATATCGCCATCTAACCCTCGTAATACGAAGGCCTTAGTTTTCTGCGTTGACTCAGCATAGCTGTGATATTGCACGCTATCCTGGTCAAGACTTCTCTTTAAGAATGCCCAGTCTTTTTCTTGCTCGCAGTATACAATCACAGTGTTTTTTGTATATTTGAGGGTATATTTCGTGATGTTATATTTCTTTAGATCTGCCTGTAGGGCTTTATGGTTATTGAACTTACCCTGTATGACAATCGGCGGCGGGGGCTTTGTTTTGGCCTGTCTTTTCGGCGGTGACTTGTCAAGGACGTGTGACTTTCGTTTCCCGGTTCGTTGCTTTGTGACTTTCCGGAGCGAATTTGAAGTGCTGGGATTATGCGACGAGTTTTCGCTACTTGCGTCATCATCCATATCAGACAAGGGCTCAAATCGGTTATTCGTTGGGACAGATATTTGCCCCCCAACGTCTAATTTCACGGCCTTGATGTGGCTTTTGAAAGGTAGGGTCTTTAAAGGCACTTTAAAAGGGGTAACTTCAGGAGCACAGAAGGTGTATGCTGTTTATTCGCATCTTTCTGCGAAATATCGGTAGTTTCAGCCGTCTTTTGCGCGGTTTGGGCCGTTTCTTGCTCCATGACCTCTGTAGAGGTCGCAGTCTTGGCATTTGGGGTTATCAGCTGTTGGCATGTGAGTTTTTTGGTATATTTAGGCTTTTTTCTGCCGGTGTCAATTTTTGCCTTTATTTGGTCTTTGTTTCGTGATGCTGAGAGGCCGTGTTCGCTTCTCAGGTGACCTATGGCTTTGTTTAGATCAGGGATGAGGGATTTTGGTTCTTTATTTGAAGTAGTACGGAGTGGCTCTATTAAGAAGCTACAGGGTTTGCATTTATCCATATAACTCTGCATTCTCCTGTAGATTTTACGAGTTTTCTCGAATACAACTTCATCCGAGGGTGCCTGCGAAGAACTTGACGCAACAGAAGTATTACAATCGTCGGAATCGACCATTTTTTAAGGCGAAATGTCGGGTATCCGTCCCCGAAAACAACAAAATTAAACACAATTCCGCTAGTTTTTACTAATCTGTAGCCAGCCAGAGAAGCAAACTAAAAGTATTCGATAAATAAATACCCGGAGAACGTAGCAAAAAACGCGTTTGGATTCCTAAATCTGAGATTCCAATAATCAGTCCGATCTCTTGGCCGGCAAGAATCGAACTTATGCTAGCGAAACATGGACCATGACCGTACAAGACAAGATACTACTCAATCGCTTTGAAAGAAAGATCCTTAGGAAAATATTTGGAGCAGTCTGGGATCAACGCAAACGTTGCGGTATAGGATGCGCACGAACAACCAGGTATATGAACTATATAATAGCCCAAGTATAGTACAAGAAATCAAGTCAAACAGATTAAGATGGCTGGGACATGTCCAGAGGAGTAATGACTCAAGGCTAATTAAAATGGTCTGGGAAGAAACCCTTAACGACAAAAGACCACTTGGGCGCCCAAAACATCGATGGCGGGATAATATCCGCAAGGACCTTCAAACCCCGGTGGTGCTCAACTGGGAAGAAGCCACCCAGGATCGGAGGGAAAGGAGAATTGTTGATGCTGCCAAGACCCACCCCGGGTTGTAGGTTGTAGAGCCATGGATGGATGGATCCATTATTTTTTCTTTTCAATTTTAGAAGCGCTCACAAAATATACAAAATATATTTTGTGGAAGCGCTCATCATTAAATTTCATTGAAGCTGGGAAGCTGCCAATATTGCGCAAAATCTCTTACAGGCATTAGTCCAGATCATAGAAACTTTCCTTGAAACAGACTATATAATTTCTTCCAATTCCAGCTTATCATTTAAAAAGTTTCTTTAATCTTTTTCCTATTGTTGATTCCAATATTTATCTATGGTTGATTCTTCATTCGTTGATTACTTGGACTGTGCTGACAACAGATTAGAATTAATTGCGTATCACAAATAAAAACAGATTTTATTGCCCAACCATCTAAGGCACAAAGGATAAATAAACAATAGGTTTATTGTAATAACAGGTTTATTTTAGTGTTTGAATTCATTGAATTCAAATGTGGCAGTTTAAAATATGGAGGAAGTTAGTGCAAGGTCTAGTGTAGCAACTGAAACGCCACTTCTCCGAATTCAAAATAGTGGTAAGCCTTTTATTACTTTCTCGATGGTGGTAAGTTAAAGTACTTTTTAACAAATGAAACTGAGAAAAGAAAAACACTTTACCCTTGTCAATTTTTCTTATGCCAATTCTGAATTCTAGCTCAAATAACAATTACAATTGACTAAAATTAAAAGCAATCAGCTGTTCATTTAAGGTTATGTTATGATATTTGATTATTCATGTCATTTATTTATTTTATTAATCTTTTTAAAGTTCAGAGAGCTGAGGTCTGTCAGGTTTATTATCATGTTAATATTGGCGTGGCTAGGGTTGCCAGGTTTAATTTTGAGACTACAGGATACTTACAGAGTTGAAAAAGGAAGGGCAAAGGCAAATTAAAATGGACATTTTTTTAATTAAACTCAACACTTAATAAATTCTAATTTTTCTACAACAAACTGAATGTTACCCACTTAAGTTGTTTTCATAACACTGAAAATTATTTTTGAAACAAAACGGAACAAAAACTTGAATAAGCCGATTTACTTTGTTTCGAAGTCTGTTATTTTAAAATTCTCTACGACAAAAAAATAGTCAAAGGATAAATTACAAATTCTTTGGTTCTCTTGCAACAAATCTTCTAAAACAAATGTATCTTAATGAACAAAATAAAATAAAGGAATCTTTTTTAGAATTCTATAAAAATTATTTGATTATCTTGACAAAATATGATTTTTTGGAGAACAGTTTGTTTTCTAAATTGAATATTTTTTCTCTAAAAAAACCTTTTACTTTTGACATTAATTTTCATAATTTGTATAAGTAGTTTTGTATAATAAAACCTATAAATTAATAATAATAATAATAATATAATAATAATAAAAATAATTTATAATTATAACCTATCATAGATGAGTTATAACTCTACCAACGCGGCCGTTCGAGACTGACAAGCAAAATATTTCGAAGCTCTTTTCAACTCCGAGAAACAGAAATAGGAATTAATTAATTAATCGATAATTGATGTAAGAAAGGAACGGAGAGATAAGTCACTTTTTTATTTAAATCTTTCCGGGAGGCAAAAAATAACTTAATTTTGAAAAAATGGTCTCATTTCGTTAACTGTTTTGCTTGCACCAAGGTCCTTAATTAAACAAATCATTGATATTGTAGTTAAAATTCTTATAAAACGTAGCATAACAATAAAATGCTTTAACAAAATAGGTTACCTTTTATTTTTTTTAATGAAAATTTATATTTATTGTTGATTTTACAGCTTCTAAAAGTGTTTTGTTCTTAATTACCATATTATAAAACTTTTTACAAGTTAAGTTAAAATTTGTTTTAGTCTGCAGCTCTGCTTTGGCATAGTCAACTAAAAGCATGTTAGAGGGCTGTCATTTCTGGCTGCATTGCATTGAGACGTATATGAAAAAACATATTGAATAAAATTTTAAGTTCATCATTCACAATAAATATGTTACTCCATTTTTGGATAACAGATCCCTCCTCAAATAAACCTTTATCAAGGGTAGGTCTTATTATACATATTATTAAAATTAATGTCAATGGATAATCCAGTTGTAATCTCCATAAGTGACTCAAGAGTAAAACGGTTTTTTAGAGGAAAAATATTCAATTTAGAAAACAAATTGTTCTCCAAAAAATCATATTTTAAGTTAAGATAATCAAGTAAATTTTTATAAAATTTTTAAAATGGTTCCTTTATTTTATTTTGTTCATTAAGAGACATGTTTTTTTAGAAGATTTGTTGCAAGAAAACCAAAGAATTTGTCATTTATCCTGTGAATAATTTTTTGTCTTAAGAATTTAAAATATCATAGACTTTGAAACAAAGTAAATCAAGTTTTTGTTCCGTTTCAGAAATAATAAAAAACAACTTAAGTAACACTCAGTTTGGGTTAGTTAGCAACATTCAGTTTGTTGTTAAATAAAATCATCTTCAGAAAAAAAAGCTGAAGGGCAACGGAAATATGTTCCTCTTGGGGGACGGAGTAACATTTTATTGCTGGAAAAATAAGTCAGTTGTTTCGATGGCTGGATATACTCAGGCAGTGTGTGGGCACATGCCTTAAAATAGTTTTCCACCTTCCACTGCGCCATCTAATTTTTATTAGGACCTAATCTAAATAGAACCCCGCAAATTTTAAATACAAACACAATAATACAAATAAGTAGCGTAGCAGCTTAATGAAAGAGCACAGTGGGTGGTAGAGGTAACTGGGACCGAGGTCCGCAGTGGCGGTGAGTGAAATTTGAAGTGAAATAGTGAAGGTAAACAATTCCCATATTCCCAAGCAGAATAATTTGAGCATTCATGGAATCCAGGACATTGGACATCCTGGAAAAGGTCTTTGCAGGACGTTGGAATCCGAGGCTCAAATCCAGGACACCTGGCAACCCTACTCATGGCAGTGTTTTTAAACCATATTGACTTTAATAACTATGCTTCGGTTTTCAAATACACCACCAATTTCAATGTATTGTATGCTCTTTGTACCACTATACCACAATTCCTTAAAGTTGTCATAAAAGCACTGGTGATTTATTTATTTATTTACATACAAACTCAACAGATTTACATCCATTTACGGAGTAGGACAAGACATATCTAACCATACTAATTACATAGATCCTCCAATAGATGATTGTTTTCTTAAATCCATCCAAACCCAATGCAAAAATATCACAGTCATCACTCATTTCATTACATAGCATGCACATTACAATAAGAGGAGAATTGCAGTAATCATTTGTTCTTACATTGTCAACATATAATGTTAATGGACTTCGTGCCCTATAGGAGGATACATAAAAATTTAGACAACTCAACAAACTTGGATCATAAATTAAATTATGTGATGAGTGATTCTAAGGAGGGATGAAATAGTTTGGATAGAATATCAATCATCATATAAGTGCACTTGAAGCGTGTAGTTGTACTACTTTATACTAAACAAATGAATATCAAAATAACCAAAAATACTATTGGCTGTTATTACCTGGTCTACGTCCTACTTGTTATGCAAAGATCAGACAAAAATTTTAAATATTTCTGAATTACTTAAATTTATCATAGTGGATTATTTAAAAAAATAAATAGTGTGTGTAGATACATTCTATATTGTTGTGGGCGATTCATGTTTGTGAGAAATTGTTACTCGTGTGCATAAGAAATATTAGACAGCGAAGCTGTCAAATTATATAAGGAAAGATGCACAAAGTTAAATGCTTATAATTTTATTGAAACAAAAATATGACCTACAAATACATAATCCTAGGCTGATAAGTGCACTTAATCAATAGTAATTGTGCCACCAACTTTTTCTAATGTCTCTTTCAGTTTTTCAGCTTCCTCCTTTGTAATATCAGCCTTTACAACTGCAGGGCTGCTTTCAACAAACTTCTTTGCTTGCACTAAATTCATACCTTCCATGAGGCTTTTGATTTCTTTGATTAAAGCTACTTTCTGTTTTTCATCAAACTTCATAAGTTTTACTGTAAAAGCAGTCTGTACTTTTGCAGGCGCCGCTGCTTCATCTTCTTCAGCTGGGGCACCAGCCATAAAACCTCCAACCGGAAACGCGGGGGCATCGGGAAGATTTAATCTCTTCTTCAAGACACTGCTCAATTCAGAGACTTCAATAAGGTTAAGTTGGGAGATTTCAATAGCTAGTTTGTCAATTTTTGGAGAGACAGGTTTCTCCACGTCACTGGGAGGTGGAATTTCGAGTTTTTCTATGGGAGCCGCTTGAGATTCAAGGCTTTGGAATGCGGAACTGCTCAAAAAAAAAAATCTGTTAGAATTACTCAATAAACTATTTTTATAACAAATTTACCTTCTATGAAGATGTCTCCATTGCCTGAGCGAAGACCTAATCGCCAGTCTAGTAGCGCTTTGCATATTTATTTAGATAAATTTCCGTAATAAAATAATTGGAAAAGTATTTATTAATTTTATATTATTAGGTTAGGTTCTAAATCTGAACCACCATGACGTAACGTACTAACATGTACGTGACTAGAGATGGTAATCGGATATCGATATGTTGAATATATCGATACAAGTATCAATTTTTACTTAAGCATCCGGGATTTTTTGCTGTATGTATTACAAAATATGCATATCCTTAAGCTTCATATTCACTTGCGCGAATTTCGCCTTTATTTGACAGGTATCCATTTTTCGCGCGAATATAATTTTACGTTCATACTCATGCACCGCGAATTTTCTTCCGCGAATATTCGCTAAAAAGTTAAAGCAGTTTTAACTTTTTTGCGAATTCCGCCAATTTTGTGACGCCAACAAATTGACTAGTCGCTAGGTTGCGCCGGTCTAGAATCGTTCCCGACACGATTGTGATGTATTCGAGGAAACACATACAAGCTGCTGTATTATTTCGTAATAAGTGCATCCAAGGTACGGGCACGTATTACAATAAGTAATATTTCACCTTTCGTATGGCCCACCGCTCGCTACGGGGGCTCAAGAAAAGGAAACTAACCAGGCTAACCGAAGACATACCCTAAATCAAGAAAAAAACTGTTTGCTAACCAAAACTAACCCAAGACATACCCAAAATCAGGAAAAAAACTGTTTAGAAACTTAACCGTAACAAAAATAAAAGAAAGCAACGGAGTTCGAACCCGAGCCGCCGTCCGCCGCCGATAGCCACAAACATTCTTTGTGGACCCATCCATCTAAACCTCTAGACCACCACGGCTTATACTGGAAAATGATACTCGCGGATGCTGTTACTATCATTTCATTCCATACGTGCGCGCGCACCTGCGCGTCATGTCTTCGTGATGCAACCAATCGTTTGTATGTGCCCTGGTGGTCTAGGGGTTTGCATGATCAGCCTTCAGTTCGGCGACTCGAGTTCAAACCCCGTAGGTGTTTTAAAAAAAATTTTTAAGGTTATATTTCTAAACTGTTCTTTTCTTGTTTTTGGGTATGTCTTGGGTTAGCACCTGGTTAGTTTCCTTTTCATGAGCCCCCGTAGCGAGCGGTAGCGAGCGAGGGCCATTCGAAAAGTGAAATATGCGAAGGAATGAAATGATACTGTCGGAGTATCGTCGAGTGAAATTGATTGCATGACGAAGACATAGCGCGAATGCAATCAGTGTTGCCAGATGGATATTTTACTTAACAGTAGGAGAAGGCAATAAAAAACAGTAGATTTGTCTATCCGAACAGTAGGATTTTTTATTAAATGCGTTTTTATAAATTATGGACAAAATATATTGAAAAACCACAAAGTAAGTATGCATACCTACATATCCCTATTCTAACATTAAACCTATAAACAAGAATATTTTTGGACAAACTTTAAAAAAAAATCTACAGGGTTTACTACTAGACGGACCTTCCGCACCTGATAAATCAGCATCCTCGTAACTAAAAATATTTACAATTAAACCCGATTTCTACGTTAAAAGATAAACTAAATTAAGTAGATACCTGCTCATCTTCTTCACTGTAAAAAATTACGTTATAACTATTAATATTAAAACACCCACAAAGACGATTACTCAATGAACAGACTAGAAACAAGTTGTACGTTGTTTCAAACAACTTACATTCAAGCAAAAACGGACGCGAACAAAACCAAAACAAACGAAAATAAATTATAGGGGGTTCCCCGACGCGCGAATATAAAATTAAAAGCAGTACGATCTTTGAGCGTCCGTAAGTGGGGAATTCCCCGAAGGTTTATTACCAACATCAGATGGAAACGATAAAAAACAAAGGAAAAATTATCAGTGTGGCCGTGAATTAGGGTCGCTTTTTTATTTTTGCCCATGTTTTAATAAATCATTTTAACAGGAGATTTTATGTTGAAAACAGTAGAACAGTAGGTTAAAGCTAAGAACAGTAGATCTACTGTTAAAACAGTAGGTCTGGCAGGACTGAATGCAATCGCTCGAGTCATCGCCACATACACTAGATGGCGTTGGAGTCGTAAGAGAGAGAGGGAGGCGTCGCACGCAGTATTTCGTCAGCGGGAACGATTCTAGACCGGCGCGACCGCGCGACCTAGGACCTAGCCGCTAATAACAAATTGACGTTGACGGTTTGTTATTTCGAGTTTCCAGGATCCCAGGTCCCAGCCAGAATGAAAAAGGAAAAGGGACTTATTTTATGTAGGAACAAGAAAATTGAATTGGATCCATTCTTAAATAATTAAAAAACTTACTGGTATCATATCTGCAATTAAATTGTGAAAATCCCCCTGTGTTTTTCTTTGCAAAAATATTGTTTGATGCCCTTTGGCAAGTGTTCTGCTTTTATGGTAACTACCAAAAATACGCAAAAGGTACATAGTACATCGCATGATAGAAGTACACAGATAAAAATTATTTAGAATAAATTATTAGAATCCATTTAATTCTAGGTTATGTTATCTCCCATCTTCCATGACAACCTACAACGTGAGAATTGACAAACAACCTACAACATCGCAGAAAAGTTGAAATTTCCCGCCGCGAATATTTTATCAGGAAACTGAGGCAATAAATTTCAAGGAAACTTATTGCCTCAGTTAACTTGTAGGCTAATGGACGTTTTTCCAAAAGTTTGGAAACAGTTTCGACAATCCCAGCGAAAGATCAATACTAAACCAATAAAACTGGCAACTGATGCCTAAATCATTTGAAATTCTGCTAAATGCAAACAGATGTAATGCCATCACATTACAAGAAGCAGATAGGTCATTTAGAGACATTCTTACTGATCAGCGTATTTGAAATAAATTGAAAAATTACTCCAAATGTGAAAGAGTAGAAGACTTTTGGATGGGAGTCATCGAAAATGCTAGTTTAAAAAAGGTCGACCAACTTCTTATAACAATTTCTCACGGAAACGCAACCGCAGAAATGGGATTTTCTGTCAATAGAGATATTTTGGTTGAACATTTAAAAGAAGACTCACAGGCCAAAGTTTAGTGCACGATTCGTTACAAAAAATTGGCAGGGTTCAAGATATGGACATTACAAAATCAATCATTCTCTCCATGAGGAATGCGTAGTCAAGATATATCAGCAGAAGAAGAAAACATATCAAAAGAGTTGGAAAGTGACTTGAGGAAAGCAGAAAAAGGAAGCTTCAGAAGCAAACACAAGAATTGGAGGAAGAAAAGAAATAAATCTTGACTAATCACAAAAAGATTTGACAGAGGTCCATCAAGAACTTAAAATTAAGAAGTAACTTCACTTCCAAGGGATTAACCAAGTTCATATGCTATCTCTATCGCCTTTCGAGTGATAGAGGCTGCAAAAGCTGTTTTACAACACTAGCTACCACTTTTGATTAAAAGCAGGTGGACCACCCCAATTCAGGAATAATAGTTCTGGGAGATTTCAATGCCCACAACACCAGCTGGCTCAAACATCACAACAAGACCGACAGTTGCGGGCTTATTCAACTTGTAGACGAACCAACTCAGATCTCAGAGAGGGGCGATTTTGCCGCCCTGCTGGACATTTTTCTAACAACAAATCCTGACCAGTACACAATTACAGTTAGTCCACCATTGGGTACTTCCGACCACAATCTTATTACAACGGTTTGTGAACTGCCACTCCTACAAAAAGATCCACTACTGCCTCGTAAAATCCGTCATTACAACTTTGCAAAGTGAAATGATCTAAGAGAGTTCTACCTAAATTTTCCTTGCCTCGACGCCGACGTCTGCTTGGGAACTGACGACCCATCAGTCAGATTACGCAAGTAATCTCAGGAATGGAACCATACATCGCAAATTCCATCAAGTTACCGTCAGAAGGAAATCCCTGGGGCGACAGAAGATGTGAAAGAGCTGTATGTAGGAAACAGCAAGCCTACAAGTACTGGCAGCAAAATTAGACCTCTGAAAGTCGCAATTATTTTGCCAAAGCGAGAAGCAAGTACAAACGTGCCATTGACGAAACCAAGGACAACACAATCAAAGGATCAGGAATAAACTTTTACAATGCCCTAGTAGCTCCAGGAATTTCTGGTCGGTAGCAAAAGTAGTAAGTAATACAAGAACGTCTCTCTCACCTTTTGTAGACGAACGTGGCATCACGGCGACTACTGCTAAGAAAAAAACTACCTCGCAGAAATGTTTTCATCGCACTCTACCTTCAACGTCCCCCAAGGCAACGCTCTCCCCAGCATATCTAACATCAACACTACCATGGCAGAAATTAAGTTTCATCGCCGTGATATTCGTAAAATCCTCAAAGAACTAGATACGCAAAAGGCATCAGGACCGGACGGAATACCGGCCATCGTGTTAAAGAACTGCACCAACAAACTAACACTCATTTTCCAGACCTTTTTCGCTGTCTTACCGAAAAGGAATTTACCCCTTCTTGGAAAGTCGCTCGAGTGCAATTACCTTGCTTCCAATAATCTCGAAAGGCATGGAACGTGTAGCCAATCAGCAACTACTCAAGTATCTCGAAACCAACAGATTAATTAGCGAGAACCAATATGGTTTTCGTAAAGAGAGATCGCCAGGAGATATATTGGCCTATGTCACCCATATATGAAGTGGGGCAATTGAGAACGACGGAGAGTCTCGAGCGATTGCGTTGGATATTTCGAAGGCATTCGACAGAGTTTGGCATGACGGATTACTCAACAAACTGCCTTCCTTGGAACTGTCAGAGTCTCTTTGCAGCTGGCTGGGCAACGCGGGTGGGTCTTAGGGCGCCATATTAATGACCTGCTGACCGAAGCCTATAATCCTGTTTATAGTTTTGCAGATGAGAGAGTACCCTTGTGTTTATCAGGGATCAGAAAAACCCTTACCAGCGACCGATACTTATCCCCTCAGACAGGAGCAGATTATAACAATTAATCAAGATTCGGAGAAAGTTCGAACTTTAGGCAACAGGAATTTGGTCCAGTTCAATGCTGCAAAAACCCAACGATCCACGTTTACCAAGAAAGCCAATACGTCGGGACCTGACATCATTATTGCAGGATCGATCGTTCCTTCATCCTCGTCAATCGGACTACTGAGTGTCTCGGTCAACAGGCATATGTTCCGGCATGACCACCTTGCTAACATCGCAAAATCAGCCTTGCAGTGCGCTATTTCGGAACAAAAAACTATATACACCCCAGTAGTTGGTCTGGCTCTAGAAAGCGCGAATAAGACCGTGCTTAGAATATTGCTCACACATCTTGGGTGCCGCACCTAAGCACATCCTAAAGCTGCTGAATTCCATTCAGAAGAGAGCTGTGCGTCTCGTCGGCGACCCAGAGTTGACCCGAGATCTGGATAGTCTGTTTTACAGATATTTTCACAGCAGATGTTCCCAGGATTTGGCCCACCCCATCTCGCCTCCAGCATCCAGCTGTCAAACGGATACGACAGCCGGAAAGAGCGCACCCGCTCGTTGTACAACTGGAAACACCTAGAACATCTCTTTACAATGACTGCTCCTTTGGCGCACTGCATCGCGGTGGAACTCATTCCCAGGACATCTCTTCCCCCAAATTGCAACCTACAGTTATTCAAGAACCGTGTCAGTTAACATGTTCGCACATACCGCTCGTCGAGTGCCATAAAATCTCCCTTTAGCCTGTGTGTCATTGCCATAAAAAAACAACAAAGGCCATTGAACGTCATTTTTCACTTATCCAGCTACGAAGTTTGTTCGCACAATTATTGCAACAGATATGAGGTGCCAAGCTTTTATCTTGGTCGCAGCCAAAATACAGATTCTTATTAAAGGGCTAAGCGTATGTACATTTTTGCTTGGTGTCTTCATTGTTTATTTGCACAAGCACCCGATATATTCCTCAAAATTCACAAATTACTGATGAACCAGTAGCTCTCAACTATCTAATGGTTAAAATCTGACTAACAATAGAGACACTCTGACTAACAATTCACACTTTAATTCTGAGTACTTTATCCTCCTATTATTAGTTTTAAAATCAATAATAAAGAATATTTCATTTTATAATGCAATTAATTCTTTAAAGTAACAACCAGGTATAGAGCAGGTTCCTTTTATAATTAGTTATCAATTAAATCGGAACCAACTGAGACATTTGTCTGGTTTATTATTGATTAGCATAACAAATTTTACAAGATTCGGCTATTTTGATTCTCGCTATAAGTCAAAGGAAAATAGTAATTTTTAAGGGAAACAATAACCTAGATTTTAATACATTATTTGAAAGCTCTTGACGAGCTGTTTCCGAAAATGCAAAACTTCGAATATGGCGTTTAGAAGAAATTTGAAAATTCACGAATGCCACTCAAAAACAAGAAAGCTAGAATTTTCTTTTTTACTCCATTAGATTCTTCTTAAAAAATGTCTTAATAATGTATTATTCCTAAAACCATAGCACTCGAATTTGGGGAGCTACAGAGAAAAATCGAAAATGCGCATTTTTAGTTTTCCCTAATTATCTCATCGATCATAATTCAAATCTTCAGCCAGGATTAAATCTGTAATAAAATTCTCTACAACTTTCCTAATTTAACTATCTGTCTATCTATAACGATTCTCGAGTTAGCAATGCATGTAAGCCAAATCTTGGACACACTGTATGCTCTATGCAATAAACTTGTCTATTTAAACCCTTGTGACTTCCATTTGCCGTATTAACAAATAACAATCTGCATCAAACCTACCATCACCTTCGGATATTGCATGAGACTAACAACTATCCTAATACAGTAAAAATTTAAATTCAGCTTATCTGGTCCGATTGACCGACCCTGATCTTTACGTTATATGTCCATGTGCTTCCAACCAACAAGACGGTATTGAATTATTATTAGGCATTCATGTCTAATATAGGAAAATAAAGATGTTTTCCGAAGTCCGAAGCTCTAGCACGTTATTACATTAACGAACTTTTGTTTTATGTTATTTTATTTGTTATATACAACAATATCCGCATTGAAAAAGACGTTTTCAGCATTTTTATAATAGATGATATTAGTCTGTACTGTTATTGGAGAAGTGATAAACTGGCGTTTTTTTTCTAAATTATTATTTGTTGTTAAATAGTTCCGGAGTATTTGCCTGCCCGACAGGTATGGAACAGTCGGTCGAAATGAACGGATTGTTAGATAGTAAGTTCTGGTTAAATTATTATTTTGGGTGTCTGTGCTAGTGTGGTCAATAATATTCGGATACCTGCGATGGATTCCCGATTTTTTGCAAAATTGTTATTTGTTGTTAAATAGTTTCGGAGTATTTGCCTGCCCAACAGGTATGGAACCATCGAGATATAAAATAAAAGGAGGCGTTATCAGCGTTTGAATTATACAATAGAAAAAGGTATCGGTACGCGTGGCATAAGTGTAGGAACAATATGGCTACTTTATCAGAGACGAACTAAGTAGATTTCTTTATAATTTTTGAACTGAATACTTCTTTGGTTTCATGAGAGTAAAAATTGATTATAACGTTTCGGAACCGGTTTAGATAACTAAAATAAGTTGAGACTAAGTGAAATTAACCGAAAGTTGAATCGACGACTAACCCAATCTAACCAAATCTATTAAAATTGATTATAACGTATCGGAACCGGTTTGAATGACTAAAATAAGGTGAGACTAAGTGAAACTAATCGACAGTTGAAACGACGGCTAACCCAAACTAACAAAATTTATTAAATTTGATTATAACGTATCGGAACCCGCTCAAATAAGTAAAATAAGTTGAGACTAAGTGAAATTATCCGATGTTGAATCGACGACTAACCCAAAGTAACAAAATGTATTAAAATTGATTATAACGTATAGGAACGGGTTTAAATGACTGAAATAAGATGAGACTATGTGAAACTAATCAAAAGTTGAATCCATGGCTAACCCAAACTAACCAAATCTATTAAAATTTATTATACCGTATCGGAATCAGTTTAAATGACTGAAATAAAGTGAGACTAAGTCAAACTAATCGAAAGGTTAATCGACGGCTAACCCAAACTAACGAAATCTATTAAAATTAATTATAACGTATCGAAACCGGTTTAAGTGACTAAAATAAGGTGAGACTAAGTGAAACTAATCGAAAGTTGAATCCGCGGCTAACCCAAACTAACCAAATCTATTAAATTTGATTATAACGTTTCGGAACTCGCTCAATAAGTAAAATACGTCGAGACTAAGTGAAACTAACCGAAAGTTGATTAGACGACTAACCAAATCTATTAAAATTTATTATAACGTTTCGGAACCGGCTCAAATAAGTAAAATAAATTGAGACTCGATAAAGAAGTAGTCACTTCTGTCACGTGTACTGTGCTACTCGCGACTTTTTTTTTATTCTTAGTTTTGAATTATTTCAATTTAAAATATCACAAACGCAAAAAATCGAGACGACCTGAAAGCATTCGTTACTTAGTTGACAAGCTACTCTAAAAGTTATACATAATAATACGGTTATCCTAAGTACAATTAGCAGGCCCGTTCCTGGGGTGTCTGGCGCCTACGTGGCCCGAGTTAAAAAATGATTAGAAAAAAGATTTATTAAATTACCAAAACAAACAAAATCAAGAAACATATTTGGTAAGTATATCAAAAGTAAAATATACCCTAAAGAAACAAAAAACGATATAAACAGTACGTATAATCAATATATCATTACGATTATTTACTTGATTATTTATGAAACGTAACAAATAATAGGAACTAAAAGTAATTAACGACAATAAAATAAACAGTAACAAAAACACAAAACAATATTTACCTAGTACTTAGATGGTAGGTAACAGAAATATTTTAATGATAAAAAGAATAAACGTTTCAAAAATAAAAAAATACTATTTTTGTAATTAAAAAACAAAAAAAGGAATGACACACCTAAAACAAAACAGGTCTGCCTTTCACGGCTGCAAGCTCGTTGATCATCTGATTATGATCAAGAGCCTCAGAAATATTATTTTCAATCGAAATAATGGCCAAATCTGATAGGCGTTCTTGATGCATAGATGTCCTTAAATAATTCATTAATAGTTTTAACTTAGAAAAACTTCTTTCACCTGAAGCTACTGAAATGGGCAATGTAAGGTATATCCTTAAGACTATAAATAAATTTGGAAAAAGAGGCGGTAGATTTTTTTAGTTATATAATTTAAAATGTCTGTGGGAAAGGAT
>MU188899.1:0-44953 GCA_016904865.1 Pissodes strobi
CGGGAAGTCCATAGCTACGTTTAAATGTGGTAAATTGGTAATTGTTCTTTTGAATATCTGCTGTTTAATTTAAGTGATAATTTTTCAATCATGTTGAGAGGAAAGTAAGTGTAGATTTAATAGACGAAACCTCAGTTCATTTAAGTGATGTATGGTAAATCCGAGAGTAAATCAATAGCTACGTTTCAACTTGTTGTAAAATTGGTAATTGTCTCTTTTGGATCTCAGTTGTTTAAGACTACTGCTACAGTAGTGATAAATTTTCTATCCTGTTGAGAAAGAAGTAAATGTACATTTAATAATCGCATCTCATTTAAGTGATGTATGGGCAGACGATACGATAAGTACTTTTCACCTTGTAAATTGATAATTGTCTCACCTGGATATCAGCTGTTTAAGACTACTGCTACGGTAGTGACAATTTTCGTATCAGGTTGAGAGGAAAATAAATGTACATTTAATAAATGAAACCGCATCTCATTAAAGTGATGAAGGAAGTGAAACTTTGTTACTACCTAGACAGTAAGTCGGTGAACATGTTACAAAAGTTGCGAGATGTGTGATTCGACTAACGGTAACGCAAGTAGAGAGGGAGATCGACGAGGCGAATTTTGATATCGGCCTGTTCACAATTCAATCCAAGTATGAGATAATTATACTTTATTTTCGTCACTTTCACGTCATCCCTTTCTCTGACAAGAATCGATCGTTGGAAGGGCCATGGTTTCATGTATAGTATGTTCTACTATTCGTGTCAGCGAATTTGCATAAAATAAAAATGTACACTTTGTTCTACCATTCATGTCAGTCAATTTTCATAATTCTTTTGTTTTGTGCGGATGAAATTTCACTTGCGTGGTCCACAAGCACACTCCAGCGCCAATTTTGGCATAACATCCGAAAAAGTTGTTCGGCACAACGAAACATCTCTTGATTCAACGTCGCAACATTTCAATAAGATGACTCAACTCTTGATATACCAGCTATTCTGGTATTAGGTGTTTTATAACAGCTTGTGCTTGAATATTGTCTATTTAAAAAAAAAGTATGGGAAAGTTTACATGTAAGTGAAGAAATTAATATATTAATGAGCTGCGTCACATCGCATCAAAGAAGCTCTTTAAAGATTGGTCATCTCTGCACACTTTAACCTTCTTCATAATTAAAACTAAGTAAAATCATTAGAATTTATCTCGTAGGTTAGTTTGTCTTATTTATTCTTACAAAGCACCTTGCGCTCTGAAATGGTTTTCTAGCATATACTATTGAATATCCCATATTAATAATACCATCTTAAACCCCACAGATGTTAGGGATAATAAGCACGAACAATCTTATCAATAATCCCAAATTTTGTCAGTATATTTAGAAGAATTATTAAGCCCAATTTCTTGATTCAAAAAGACTTTGGGTTATCTTGATATTAGTTGAAGCCTTTTGGACAAAAAATCGGCATCTACCTACCAAACTCATAAAAACTGTTTCGCAAATCATCATAAAATATCCAATTATTAACAACTGTATGACTTGTCATTCCTAAGTCCTTACTGCATTAGGTATATATAACTCACCTGAGCGTTAAGGATCCCTCTAACTGTGATCCCAACCTGAGGATCCACTTTAATAGTAACTCCAGGTTCTATCACGAGCTCTGCATTTCGTTCCACAATGACGTCGTTTCTCAACCAATAGGGACTTCGGCTTTTTTCGAACACCATGCGATTAACCACGGTACCGCCAGGGTATTCCGTTACACTTGAAACGTCACTATTATCACTATATGGACTGTCGCTGTTAAGTGTGTCACTATTTGCTGATCTATCCGGCTCGTTGGAGATGAAGTCTGGTGGATATTCATCTTGAGATAAGATACTCGATGGTAGATAGAGTAGAGCAAAAAAGTAAAACGTCCGATAAATATTACACATTTTATAAATTAGTCTTCGTTGGAACTTGGAAGATTCCTATCATTTAAGGCGTTAGGAAAGGCACTAAGATATCACAGAAATTGCTGATTCTAATATTGGTTCTGGATCGCACTTATCTGTCCTAAAAGTAGATAAATATTTTGGTTAAGTAGAGAAATAAATTTACCATGGTTGATGGCATTTTAATAAAGACTGACAAAGAAAATTTGTACTTTTTTTGAAATGGTATACAGGGTGACGATTTGAAAATTTGCTGTGGCTATATTTTCTACACTGATCAAAAAACCGAAAACTACCATGTCTACAAAAACGCGGAGAAACCTCGCTGGAGATGTCACAAGTGGGATAGGGCCATTTAAGATTTTAAAGCGGATGAGTATAGTGATTCAGGGGTCCGCAAAATACTTCATTTTATTCTCCTGCGTGTTTGTATTTTTTAATATCTTTTTCAGTGCAGAAAATATAATCACTGTAAGTATTCAAATTCTCACCGTGTATGGTTAAAGGTCAACATATTCCTAGCTGATAGTGATATTATTGTAGGTCGATTGTTGCACTGTAATTTAAATGTATGTTAATGGTGTTTTTACAAATTAAAGCTGTACCTTTTTGTAAATGGCATTTGTAATATAATATAAATATATTTGAATACAGTTTATAGATGTAGTTAAGGTTGTTAAATGTATGTAAAACAGTAATTTTCATCGGCTTAAATGAAAAGCATAAAAATGTGTGGCAGATGATTTTAACTACAAATAGGAAATTCTGTACGTTTTAATGGCGAAAAAAATGCAGAAACAAACCAAAATATGTGTTGTTTGTCAGGATAATAAAATTGCAAAATTTAATTTTTTATTGAGAAAGATGCTACAAGTATTAGCAGAAAAAATTGTTTTGCAGTATGATTGAATACACAAGAACAAAGCATGCATAAGTATGGTGAATTTATACAAAACATAAAATAAAAATTACATTAAATAAGACATAAGAATTTTGATTTAAATATACAAGAAATAAAATAAAAATAAGAAATATGGATGGATCGATTTTTTCTTGCTCTTATTTAAATTAAATGTATCATTTTTACAATAGAGGGTAAACTAATATTACCATTTATGGTAAAAAAATCATCAGCTGTTATTTCGTTTCTGCAAACTTGTATGTTAATATGAAAATGAAATAATAAAAGCTAGAATGTAGATAAATAATATCATTTTCATATTTTATGTTATATACTGTATAAACCTCTTATAGCAAATGTGTGCATTAAAGTTGTATTTTATTTGTCTGTGTGTCTCCGCCATAATTAACTTTTTTAATATTTTATTTTAACATATTTTTTGCACATAAGATTAAATTTTGTTCATTTAAATACAAAGATGCGAAAATAACCACTAAAAGACTGAATTTCAGATTAGATATGAATGTATTAATAATTTATAATAAGTGAAATATTTTAAAATAGATTACAAATTTTCCTGAGAGGATTAACAGCATTATTTTTTAAAAATATTAATATCTATATGCTATAGAATCCGACACGTTTCTGGGAATCATACTCATTAAATATAATTTGTACCTTGATGACTCAAACGATATATTACTGATAATTTTCTAAAATAATGAGATACAAGGAAAACTATAGCACTTATAGAAGCATCATGTAAAAGGAATGTAGGATTTAAATTTTGTTTTTCTGATAGCCATCAAACAGACGTAATGTTTAATTAGATAAATTATATTTAAGTTCAGTTCTTCTGGAAGGTAATACACTGTGCTGGAGCTTTTAGATGACTTATTTTTCTTTGTTTCTTCCGTTAAAAATGACATAAGGCAACCACAATTTTTAAAACAGAGACGGTTGGTGGCCTTCACCACAGCCCATTTACCTGTAATTTCCTCATAAAATTCTTTGTCTGAATCAATTTTTCTCAAGAAACTTCACACGATATAATTCACGACAGATCTCGCTTCACCTTTTAAATATTAAAAACCGTGCACGAAAATCCTTGCGTTGAAACCGACTGCATTGTTTCCTTGCGGTATCGACGCTCCCTCCTCTATATTTCACAACACTATGACATTTCTACGTGTACATGGTTTTATCTATACCTTAATTACTCGCTATTTTAATTGTTGGTTAATTAAAATACTACTTTTTTCGAAAAAAATCGGTCGTATATGCGCGGAACGGTTGCGGTTAGTCCTGCTCTCGAAGGACCACAGAAAAAAAATTTTTCAAACGGTCAGGATGGCCAGGCGCGATTCGAGGTTTGTTTTCAACTAAAAACACGCCGAGTCACGTGACGTCATCGTTAGGTAACCCCCTCTCACCTGTACAGGTAAAACAGGTGTACTAGTGCATTTTGCGCTCGGTAGGGTGCGGTAGTTACAAAGGTATAGATGATTGGGAGGAGGTATGGGCGAGTTCGAGTTTGAAACGAACGAACGTTTTAGTGGGGGCAAAAGCTACAAGCAGTTCCCCTTATAGTATTTTTCCCTAGCCAAAGCATCACGAATATGCCATGCCAGTTAACTTAAAGATTTTCTGAATTTTAATAGTAGATCAATTTTATTTGAAGGAATTTTTATTATGCTATTAAATTTGGGACAAAACCAACATTTGGCATAAACCATAGGGTTTTTGCCAAATGTTCATGAACTGAAAGCTTTTCTTCTCTCCCTTGAAACGCGTCTTGAAAATTATAATTTGCCAAATTCAGTAAGAGACATTTTCGCAACTCGATCATAGTTAATAAAAACCATAGAGAAATATCTATTTCACATATTTTCACGTATGTAAGATGCTAAAATCAAATTTTATAATTTTGAAAAATAATGTAGCTGTATAGCAAATGATAATGTATGGTACAGAGCCGTTTTCCGCACTTATTACAATGAATGGCCCTCGATAATTTGTTTTTCCCATGCCCAATTTCGATTTTACCGTTAAAATAATATTCTGGATTATCTCTAGAACCTACTGTAATTAATGAATATCCAGCAGACATGACGTTCAAGGAACATTAAAGAATTTTCGTGTTTAATTTTTTGTTCTACCTTTTATACTTTTTAAGATAAGGGGCTAGCTGCTACTGCTGCTGGTTTAATTATGGGCTTATACAGGTGCATCAAAGTTAACGGGTCTGCACCCCCATCCACCAGACGCGGCAAACAGCCCTCCTTACATTAATCCCCTTTTTGGTTTTTACCATTGTTTATATAAAGGAAAAAACAATGCTTTTACGTTTATGACTGAAATTTGCTTATTCCATTTCAAATTACTGTGGACAGTAACGCTCAGATATTTGGTTTCCGTAACCCACGGGATTATAGATTTGTTGCAGGTCACTTGCAAACTTTGTCCTGGTCTAAATAAAATGACTTTGGATTTATTAGGAGTTCGGGAAAAATTGTGTTCGTCAAACCAAAGATGCATGGTGGACAAGGTGGAGTTAATTTGTTCTATAAGTCTTGTGATGTCCTTCCCTGTTATTAATATGACCAAATCGTCCGCATACTGTATTACAGTAGGCAATATAAGATGAAGATCTCTCGTGTATATATTAAATAATAATAATAAATAATTGAGAGGGAATCCCTGGGCCAGCCTCAACGCCAATTGGGATGGACCATGAATCTTTTGATCTCTGTCTTTGATATAAACATTTTTTATGGCGTGAAGCTCTTATATTAAATTCGAGAAATGTACTCAGTTTATGATACAACAAATAAAAACTTACATTGTCGTTAGTATCATTCGATATTGGAATTATTGAAAAATTTATACCTTTATTTTAATTCAAAATTAAAGGAAAATGATCACTATTTCCGCAATCCTCTAAGGCTTCCCACAATATTCTTGTAGAAAGGCTAAGGTTGCACATATAAGTCAACTGCTGAATAATTATTGTTTTTAAGAATATTAAAACCGATTGCACTATCATCGTTTAGAAGTTCAAATTTGAAATCCTTAATTCATCTAAAGAATCCCCTATTATTGGATCGTTCTAGCACCGAAAAAATGAATATCGAAAAATTAAGGAATTTCTAGAAGAAAAGCTCTCTAAGTGCTTCTCGGTTTCGAAAATGAAGGGAAATTGAGGGCAATGTAAAAACATCTATTTATAGGTAATCAAAATGACGGTTTTTATTTACAAATATGATGATGTCTTTTGTACAGGGTGAGCCAGTTGAATTTAAACGTTTCGCTATTTCGAGCTTTGACACTAACAAGGGATATAAGGTATTAACGTCTTATTTGGATTACCCTTGCATCTTGTCAGTCCCTGTAATATATTATTTCGAATAATCATCTACCCAACCGCCAAATTATAAACATAGTAATCAACTCTTACAATAAAATGTATTATGCCCGCCTATATACTTATATCCACTTTTGACGCATGTATTTCCATCGGCGGCTTAGCTAACTGGTCGAGCGCGCGCTTGGCATGCGGGAGGTACCAACATCGATGCTCGGCGCCTCCAAGAATTTTTTTTTACATTTTATTTAGTTTTTAATATCGCTTTGTTGAAGTTTTCACTCCTGTCGTGTGGTTTTAAGCACTCACAGTAATTTTTTCCGACTTTATTTGAGAAGTATTGCAAAATAAACTTATTCACTTTCTCATTTGCGTTCTTTTTCTCTATAAACGCATGAGCAATTGAATAAAATGATCAGGTTTAGAAAAAATTATCTCTTAAAATGGAGAAAAGAATTTATTTGTGGTTTTATTCAATTTTTTTTATATCAGTGTTGTAATAATGTTTATATCAACATATTAAATTTTTGTTTCCTTAAAAAAATACTTTAGAAAACTCTATCAAGGAAGAAATATGTAATAGTTCATTAAAATATTAAATGAAAACTTTTTATTAAAAATTATACTAAATAAATGTATTGCAAATATTTTATTAAAACTGTCAGCAATGTGTAGGTAAAATCGAGGAAAAATAAGAAATTTAATAATAAATAATATTTTGATATAAATGTAAACTTTTGTTTTTCTTTTTATTACCCTCTAATTTGTTTAAAGCCTGTTTCAAGAACCACTGTTTGAAAATAGCAATAAATATGGGATTTTCGCTTCAATATACCTACTAGTAGTTAAATTTCTCTAACATAAGCTGCTTACCCCTTCTCAAAAAATTCCGTATATAACCACCTTTTCACAAGATACGCTGAAACACGCTCATACTATAATAATATACTTCATTCAAACTGTCTGCGAATATACTATACTATATTGCTTAACGTTCTTTATCCACAGTACAATGCACTACACTACAAGTACTTGACCGTAAAAATTAACGAGCTAAACGCTACTCCACCATTTCACCCGTGGGTGGGTTGACGGTAATTAGGAAAGGTACCGCACTAATCATGGCGCACAATTACTTCAATTTAATATACATTCGGTATCTTCACCTAGTTGGTTTTCTTCTAGTAATTTTGGCGCCCAACGTATTGGCCGAGGGTCTTCGGGTAATTGCGCCTGGGCGTTCGGATCATGAAATATCACCCTAAAATACTACAGCTGCCGGGCGCCTTATAAATTGAGAACACCGAATCAATTTAATTCCAATTTTTGCCCCGGCTATTTACCATCACGTTAAATAATGGAGTGGGCAAGCAGAGAGGTCAAGTTGAATACGAAAAGTCACAGATTGTCGATTTTTGCATTATGATCTTCTTTATTTCAAAACGACTGAACCGAGGTAGCTCCGGTAATCTAGGATCTTTTGTCATCTGTTGAAGAGGAGTAAATAGATTGATCGCCTCTCAAATCATTGCCCTTTAGAAAGCATTCTTTAGTGCTTACAACTTCTACTTCCCCCTAATTACATCCTACAGCTACTCAAGACCCGTGTCAATCAACATCTTCGCACCGGTCGTCAGGACCCCCTTTAGTGTGTATGCCACTGCCATAAAAAATATTTATGGTGGATCTGAACCATTCTCCCATTGTCTCTGCTCCCAGTATAAAGTTATTATCGTTGGAAGCCTTGTGGCAGGTTTTCTTAACAAAGCTGTAGGAAAGTATGCCTGAGACTGCACACCGCAAAAAGTTTTGAAATTGTCCAATTTCAAAATCATAAGGTATGTAAATGAATTTATTTGGATAGAATCTGCTATACCAAGCTAGTTTTAATATGATGGGGAATGTTCGTCTGAGATTAATTTAAAAAATTCAATTTTCTGGTGGAATATGGATGGTCTGGCATAATTACGTCGGTGTGAAATGGCACAGTATCCCATCTCATCCATACCAATGTGTGCATCTTTATACCCATATTTTCTGTTCTTCAGGACACTATGAACAAAAATCGGCAATCCTGGAATGAGGATCAAATGAGGCAGTCCATATTAGTTTTTCCAGAACAAAGTATGGGCACAGTTTAGAATATATATAGACTCTGGTATGAGTTGGGCTTTACCATTTAAGACGTACAACTTAGACGACATGCTCTAATGCAATCTGAGAGGAAGAAAGGTTATATAGGCAGGCATAAGGTTACATTTGAAACGAGAAGATGTTGAACATCTTAAAAACTTAGGAGAGCCATTTTTTACAGGACACAGTCGTTAGAAAATTGGTTTAAGAAATAACTGAGGCAAAAATAGTCTCTCATAGATTTTCACATGAAACCAGAATGGCCGGCTGAGATAGGTTGGGCGATTGGTGATAGAAACTAGTCCATTTCGCTTAAAACAGCTGACTCAACGTTGGCAGCTGGTGCGAGATCAATAAAGAACAAATTCGAACATATTTATTTTTTTTTGTCTAAAGCAACATTAGAAAACAATTTCGAGCCAAACGAATTAATCAGACCTATCCACTGTTACTGCCCAAAATTGTACAATTTCTGCAAAAGTCGGAATTTTGAGACGTACAGAACGCAGTCATCTCCTAACAGTGTTGTATGACTGCAGTCTGAACTTTTGTCAGCATTAATTTTTCCTATAAAAAATATGAAAGAGGGTGCACCTGCAGGCGCAGTAGGATTAACTCAAATGGTTAGATGAATTCTGAAATTTTCTTTAAACATATATATAAAGTGTTGCAACATCATGTCTTCTTCACAGTCGACTCTCTCCAATTATGTGCCTATTTGCTTGTTGTCTGTTCTCTCCAGGCTCGTTGAAGGCTAAAGATCAAAAATCAGTATGGATTTCGGCCTAATAAGAGCACATTTGGTGCAATGTTCGAAGTTCTATTAAAAGTTTTCCATGGTATAACAGTCTGTCACTTCTGCAGTCGTTTATGACTTGTTAAAAACCTTTGATTATGTGTGTCCTGAACTGCTGCTGAGGAATCTCAATGGTTACGGGAATCGAGGCACTTGGAATGTTCGAAAGCTACCACTGTACATTTGAAATGAGAAATTGTTAAACACATTAAGAACTTACGAGAGCCGATTTTTGTATATGACAACAACCGTTAGAAAATTGGCTTAAGAAATTGCCGAGGCAAAAATAGTCCCTCATAGATTTTCACATGAAACCAGAATGGCTGGCTGGGTTTGGTTGAGGGATTTAGAGAAAGGAATTCGTCCATTTCCCATAAAATAGCTGAATCAACGTGCGCAGCCGGTGCGAGATCTTTCAATAAAGAACAAATTCGAACAAATTTTGACTTTTGTCTAAAGCAACGATAGAAAACAATTTCGAGACAAACGAGTTAATCATACCTATCCACTGTACTGCCCAATAGTGTTTTTTTCCAACGGATTGAGTTGAACATTTACCTTTCTTGTATGACAAGAAAAATGGTTGATTTTTTGGCAGTTTTTGATCGAAGCCATATATTTATTTATTATTGTCAGGAAAGTGATATCTTCTTTGTCATCGTTTACTATAGAAATGTGGCGGCTCGTGGGCAAATATTACAGGTGTTCTGCCAAAAGCATGCCGCCGAAGGCCCAACGCGCGGAGACACCAAGAAACCTTTGGCGTCTGACTGCAGAATTTCTGCCATAAATATAATTTACCAAAATAAGTATTTCATTTTGAACGAATACTGTGTTACGGTAATTTTAACAATTCCGTAACATCAGGTTTTTCCGAGTTCGCTTGTATTTATTTTTGATTTGCAATAATAACTTTTCATGTCAACCTATTTTGAATTACTGTCTGAATCGACCTGGTAGCAACAGTGTGGAAAATTCCGCATTAAATAGTACGAAAATATTAATAAATAATTAATTTTTATGTTGCCCAACAAGTTCATTTAAAACTAATTTTTGTCTTTATACCAGTCGATAATTATCACGTTAATATAAAATGGAAATTAATATTATGGGTTGAATCTACGTAAATACAGCAGTAGAATATATTATTTAAAATTGATAAATAATTTCATATATGCAGATCATATTTTATGCTTAAAATCGGTCGCTTCGTGCGGTGGAAAAAGGTGAAATATTTGTGACGACTGCGCGTTGTGCAATTTTTTTTGAGATGTGATTCTGGTGGAAGGTATGACTGGATTTTAAAATCTATCTTGTACCGACGACCAGTGTGAGAGGTTACGAGAAGGTAGGGGTTGACATTTTCTTTATTTTTTTGCGTTATCTGATTTTATTTCAAGTTTTTTATCGTAAACTCTGTCGGCAGAATAAAACTGCTAAGCTCGTGGATCTCTGATATCTGCCTACTATCGTTTCACATGTTTCATATTTATGTACAGGGTGTCCCAAATTCGAGCTGCATCATTGGGATCTCGGAAAATAGAAGAGATACGAGGTTGGTTAAATGGAGGCAAAGTTGCGCAGTTTGATGCTTATCAAAATGCCGCCTTACAAGTTTGAAAATTCCGAATGCTTCCGAAGATTTTTGGAAAAAACCGAATATTTACGATTTCATTTCAATTTTTTTATGACTATTTGAATAGATATAACAAAATAAATTTTACATTTTCATTGCTACTTTTTCTGTTCTTCAAGATGGTGTTATCAGATTTTTCAATCATCAACTTTGTTTTATTAAATACGGCACTGGTTTTTTTATTACGGATTCTAAGAGCTTCTAAGATTCCAAAACCAATGATGTATCGCACTTATTCGAAAAATTCACATTAGCGACATTTTCCATAAGAACTCATGTGTTAGAGAGAGACAGAAAATATATTTTTAAAAGGATTAAAAGCAAAACCTTATTTTTTCGCATTAACGCTTTGCATAAAGAAAGCTTAAAAACTAACATAAGAAGTTATTAATAAATAATATAATTATTAAAGTGTCAACCCTCAAACCATAGGCTCTAGGCTAGGCTATAATTTTAGCAATTTACCCAAGTAAATAGTTGTGTGGGATTAGATTTGGAACATATAATAATTTTTAAATTTTCATTGTTGTATCGCACTTTTTTGAAAAAATCATTTTAATGACTTCTTGGTAATCTGGCAAAAATCTATTTTCTGTCTCTCTCTAACACATGAGTTCTTATGAAAAATGCCATTAATATAAATTTTTCGATTAAGTGCCATACGTCATTGATTCTGGGACCTTAAGAGCTCTTAAAGTCCGTAATAAAAAATCCAGGGCCGTATTTAAAAAAAACAAAGTTGATGGCAGCTCAAAGACGAAACGTCGGTTTGAAAATCTGATAACCCCATCTTGCAGAAAAGAAAAAGTAACAATGAGAATGTGAAATTTATTTTGTTATATCTATTCAAATAAAGTCATAAAAAAATAAAAATGAAATCGCGGATATTCGGTTTTTTCCAAAAATCTTCGGAAGCGTTCGGAATTTTTAAACTTGTAAGGTGGCATTTTGATCAGCATCAAATTGCACAACTTTGCCTCCATTTAATCGACCTCGTATCTCTTCTAGTTTCCGAGATCCCAATGATGAGGCTCGAATTTGGGATACCCTGTACATACTTGTTACAATGTTACATGCAATTTTTTTTGACAATAAAGTAATTTTCATCATTATTATCGATCACATTGCGATGTCTGATCGACAATCGATATTAATGTAAGAAAATTACATAGTGAATGTCATATTTAAGAGCTTCTAGGTACGTTTGGTTAAAATGTTTTTATAATTTGGCTATATTGATTTTGGGCACGTATTTTATAAATCCCACCTTGGTAATTAAAATTTTGCTTAGAAGAGTACTGTGGTGATGGTATATTATAGAGGTAATATTTACTGTGTGATATGTATTAACTCATTACAATTGTGTTTTTCCTTTTTTTCCTTCTTTTTGTTTATGTTCATTTTTGTTTCATATTTGTGTACATACTTTGTCAATAAGAAATGTTACATGTAAATTTTTTTAACAATAAAGTAATCTTCATCATCATTATCGATCACACTGCGATGTCTGATCGACAATCGATATTAATGTAAGAAAATTACTTAGTGAATGTCATATCTAAGAGCCTCTAAGTACGTTTTGATTAAAATATTTTTATAATTTGGTTATATTGATTTTGGGTTCACGTATTTTATAAATCCCACCTTGGTAATTAAAATTTTGCTTAGAAGAACAAAAATTCTGCCCCAAGCTTAACTAGAAATTTCATCATGCAATTTAACAGAAGTCAAAAATGTAAATACAGGAAAAACTAGCTTCCCAATATTTGTTGTTGAACAATATGTTGTACACCCCGAGTGCATGTTCATAAACAACGTTTTTATACCTTGTCATTAGTCACACATGCCTTATCTTAATGAGTTACTGTTATCTTATTTACCTTTATCTCCCCGACTAGTGTTTTATCGAACTTTTTTGGTAATAAATAAATGCTTTATAAATATATGAGCCAACAGGTGGAATTGTAAATTTTACCATTTTATCTTCTGTATGATGGTATTAAATGTTCGCAACGTTGATAAGATTAATCGATAGTTTAATAATATTACTTTTTTTCTAGTAATATGCAACCTATTTGTATTAATAGATAGCAAAGGTGTCAAGAGATGAGGGGGAAAGGCTTAGGAATGTGTGTATACAGAGTTTTAGTATGAGCAGTCTCTTGTCGAAGATTACCTAAATGAGTCAGATTTTAATTAAAATGTACGATTGACAGCAAGCAAACTCTTGAATAAGTTAGTAGTTGCCAAGTTTAAGATGCTCTGTAAATTACCCTCTCAAATATACAAAAACTAACGCCGTTTGTCAAAAATGTGAAATTGTCAATTGCCACATTTTCCCCTTTTAAGCCTCCGAGGGAAGATGGGGGTGACTCCGGCGCTTTTGCAAAAAGATCCAGAATCGCTAATCCTCTCTCTATTAGGAATATTCAGATCTTGGCTCGCCCTAGGCTACATGCCTGTTGCCTGAAGAGCATTAAGGGTGGTTTTTATTCCAATTTTAAACAGGGAAGGCGAAGATATATCGCCCAATTAGTCTCTGTAGTTTTCATTTTAAAACAATAGAGAGAATAGTAGAGCATCACCCATCACATAAGGTAGGTGAATTTGGTGGGAACACTAATCCATATCCAATAATGTGGCTACCAGGTGGAAAAGACCACAGAAATGGCGCTCCGTCACCGAGCTGATAGGGTGGATGGAGTGTTTGATCGAGGAAAATACGCGTTAGGGGGTTTCCTACGTCTCGAGGGTGCATTTGACAATACGTCTTTCGGATCGATCAGCCAAACAAGGGTGGATTAGGACCATGCTATCTATGCGGACGGAGATGGTGGAAATTGGTGGCGACTTTGCGGCCGCAAGGGTAGCCAGAGGCTGCCCTCATGGTGGAGTTTTATCACCCCTCCTTTGGTGGGTAGTAGTAGACAGTTTGCTACAGGAGCTGAATGAGGCTGGGTTTTACACTCAAGCCTAGGTCATTAATCCGGTAATCATTACCGATGACCGTGTCATCGGTCGTACGGGAAGACTCATGTAACGAATACTTCAGCCGATGGAGAGGTGGTGCTCAGAGACAAGACCTAGTTAGTACAAGGGAAAAATTCTCCCGGCCATCAACTTGTCCGGCTAGCCTACGAGCTATAAAGAATCAACCAAATATCTCTGGGTCATATTGAATTATGGGTTGATCTGGATAGAAAGAGTAAAAGAGCTTTTGGATACACGTGAGGCTTACAGCCGAGAATCCTCCGTTGGATTTATACGGCTGTGTTACGCCACTTGCATTTAGCCGGACCGATGAACTATGGAACTTGGCACATAATGTTGCGCATGCGTATTATATTTTAGATTAAATATCTTACTGCTGCTCCCCGATTGGATTTAAGTACAAATACTACCTGTAAATAATTGTTGGAAAAGATGTAAGATTGGATTGTCGTACTGCTTTTTTTTATTTTGTTTTTCCTGATTTTGGGTATGCCTTGGGTTAGTTTTGGTTAGTTCATGTTCGTTTAGTCCCCGTAGCAAGCGGAGGGCCATGCGTGAAGTGATATATTAGTTTAATGATAAAAAAAAATTGGTGTGTGCTTAAGACCGCACGACAGAAGTAAAAACTTCAACAAGCGGGGTCGTCGTTTGACAGAATTTCGATCCGAGCCTTCGTTGCAGAGATACGGGCGAAAAACGGTTTCCCCCCAAAATCCCCCCTTAAATTAGATCCCCGGTCCCCCCAGTATGGTGTAAGGTGGCCCCCCATGGGGCGCACCTACCAGCTACATTCCCTGAAAATTTCAGCCCTCTACCTACGGGAACATGCCAGTAGAAGGAGCGTTACGTTACCTATCCGAGCGTGACGCGTGAGGGTTCGGTCTCATTCAACCACCACAAAAAAAAAAGGTAAAACGCACCGAAAGAAGTTTTCACTTAAAAAATTGGGTTAAGAGCCGTATTATAGTGGATATACAGCAGCTTGCATGTGTTGCCGCGAATATATTCCATATCTAACCTCAAAATTATACTCATGCGCAACATTATGTGCCAAGTTCCATAGTTCATCGGTCCGTCTAGATGCAAGACGGGGGCCTGGGCCTAAAATAGGTCTGTCCTATATAGTACGGCCGCTGCTATCATAAGAAACAAAACGCAGTGAATGAGCTGCCCAGCTATTTATGGCAGGGTACTCCAGAACTGAAGCAGCTAGTCTTCTCCTGAGAGGCCCAGCGCCTGATAGGGTAAGCTGGGTAAGGGCCTTCATGGCTTTGAAGAAGCATGAGACTTGTGACACGGCGCGGCGTCTCACAGGAGTAGTATATGCTACTCACAGGGCACTGTCGCTTGAACAAGCATTTGCACCTACTGCAGGTTATAGAAGATCCGGAATACAGATAGTGCTTGGAGAACGTCCACTCATGTTCTTACCGACTGTCCAGCGTTGTCGGAGGACATTCACTGTTCCTTTTGGTCCCATATACAAAGGTTTACTAAACCTCAGCGAATTCCTCAGCCTTAAGCAGTATAATACTGTCCCAAAATTACACCAATCATTTCCTTGACACTGACTGGTCTCGCGTTCTTGAATCTCCTGATGTTGTTAGCGCATGTCAGTCTTTCTATGAGATTCTTAATAATAACTTTGCTGCATGTACACATCTTAGCCTACCCAGAAGAAGGCGTTTTCCGTCTTGGTTTTCAAGAGAATTGATTGACAACATCTTCAGGAAAGAAAGATTGCGTCGTCAACTTCAGACGCGTGAATCTGCCTTCTACCAGATAAAGTATAGTTCTTTGCGCAGGCTAATTAAATCACTAACTCAGAGGGACTATAAGGACTTCATTGGGACTGCCGAGCGAAATATAAACAACAAGCCCTCCAATTTTTGGTTTTTCGTTTAAAGTAAAAATGCTCAGTCTCGCATCCCAGCCACTATGAACTACGCAAATAAGCCCGTCCACGGGCCTCGTAATATCGTATCTGCCTTTGCTGACTTTTTTGGAAGTGTCTATGGGCGACCCGAGCACGTCGATTTGTGCGCTCAAACGAAACACTGTGAGCTCATTGACATTCCCACAGTCACTTCCGAGGAAGTAGCGTCGGCTTGCAAAATGTTGAAGAATAAATCAACATATTGGCCGGAAGGAATTCCCAGCTTTTTGGTGAGAGACTGTTCCTCAGTCATGAGTGCTCCTCTTTGTCACATTTTCAATTTGATCTTAAGCACTGGTGTGTTTCCGGAGGTTTGAAAGATTGCCAGTGTTTGCCCTATTCTCAAAAAAGGCGATACATCTCTAGTATAAAATTATCGTTGCATTTCCATATGATGCAACTTTTCCAAGGCGCTAGAGATTGTCTTACAGAAATACCTATTCTTCAAAATACGTAACAGATTGTCAGTTCATCAACAAGGCTTTTTTTCCAGAAGATCGTGTATGACCTTAGACTATATAGATAGTCTAAGTGTATGACTAATCTCTGCTCTTTCTCCTGTAATGTCTAAGGCGCTCTTAACCGCAGAAGTCAAGTAGATGTCATTTACACACTTTTGCAAAGCTTTTGACCAGTTCGGTTTCTCTAACAAACTTATCTTAGTATTGGAATCTTATCTCGTCAATCGTCGCCAATTTGTCGAAATCGAGGGTTTCACATCGGAACCTTTTCTACCGACATCAGGTGTCCCCGAGGGGTCCAACCTGAGGGCCACTGCTGTTCAACATGTTCATCAACGATCTGGTCTCTCTGATAGACTGCAGCTCTCTCGCCTATGCTGACGATCTGCATTGATGCATTCAAGGGCCACGTGTCTCTTCAAGCCAGTATTGATACAATCAGTAGGTGGTGTGTGGCTAACATACTTCGCTTAAACATCTCCAAGTGCAATGTTGTTTCCTACTCTCGATCTTAAAATGCAACTCATTTTAATTACATCATAAATGATTCCACCTTAAATAGGCGCACTACGGTGAGAGATCTAGGTGTTGTTTTCGATGAGAAATTATGTTTCACCAGCCATATCGATCAGATGGTGGCTAACGCATCTAGAGCTTTGGGTTTTATACTGAGAACTTGCAAACCCTTTTCAAACGTATCCACCCTTAAGCTCTTAAATTACTCCTTGGTGAGATCAGAGTTGGACTACGGTTCCATTGTTTGGTTCCCTATATACAACTGCCACGCTTACTCAGTTGAGTCAATTCGGAGGCGCTTCCTAAAATATTTAATGTTCAGGGAGGATGGCACTTATCCTCAGCGGGGTCTGAACCATGATCTTATCCTGTCGAGGTTTGCAGAGTTGCCTTTGGCGGTTCGTCGCGACTCTCAGTCACTATCATTTCTCCATAAGCTTCTTTCCTCTAAAATCGACTGTCCATTTCTGTTGGAACGCCTATCATTTCACGTACCCCGCATTGGTGCCAGACATCAACCTAATTTTTCGCTAGATTTTGCGAGGTCAAATATCATATCCCAAAGCCCCTTTTACAAAATGTGCCACAATTTTAATCGCATATCCGCTTTTTGCGACATAAACTTCGACAGCTTAGGTACCAACTGTTTTGAGGTACCTGCGAGAGGCGTCTGGTTACTCCTTTTAGTTTGTTAGTGTTATGTATACCAATGTGTATTATATATATTTCCTTTTTTATATTTACGTATATACATCTATTGACGTTGTGCTTTGCTGTTATTATTATCGTTACTTGTTACGTGCTTGGATGATTAGTTAGCAGTAGTATGTCATTTGTAGGATTTTACTTCCTCTTGTCATATATAAAGAGCGGAAAAAATGCAAAATGCATTTTTTTGCATTTTTTGTCTGTTTTGTACAAAACGTGCATTTTTTCCAATAATAGAGCATTTATTGCATTTTAAGGCCAAATAAAGAGCCTGTCCGTCCCTTTTCGATTGCTTGTTTATTGCACGGCACGTGTTTATTAGTTTATTTTATTACATTACAATGGGGGCGACTGAGGTACTTTACTACTTCATAGAATTACCCAAGATAAACCCACAGTATAGGGTATTCCTAGTAAAAGCAATTAATATTGGAAACAGAATCCGATAGTTCAAAGAGGTGGCAATTTTTAATATCTTTGATATCGTCTACTTGAAACGTTCTTGTGTGCCTCGTTTTGTAAAGTGAATTGTGTCTGTGTCTGTTCAGTGTTTGTTAAAATGCCGAAAACTAACCTCCATATGTCGTGGATAAAGAGCTATCGGGAGTTCACTTGGGATGGCACCAATTTGTTTTGTACAGCTTGTTCGAAAATTGTTAGTATAAACCATATTTTCACATTTTTTTTTTCAGTCTATAGTAAATAAAGAAAGATATATGTTTTTTGGTATAATAGGAAATTTTGGCTTTTATAAATTACGTATTCAAGCACATTATTGGTAGTTAATGTTATTAGTTAATTTTAAAGTATTTATAAAAATTTTCTACTCAATTATTTTATAGTAAAAAAAGAAAGATATATTATGTTTTTTGGTATAAGGAGATTGCTGCTTTCATAAATTACGTATTCAAGCAAATTATTGGTAGCTAATGTTAACAATTTTAATGTATTTACAAAAGTTTTCTAAATATTTTATTTGGTAGAAGTAGGAAAGATTTTTTAAAATTCGATTTTTTAACGAATGTAAACCCAAATTAATTATTGCTTTTTTGGATTTTACAGATTCATGCAGATAAAAGATTTATTGTGGATCAGCATGTCAAATCAGCAAAACACCAGCTCAACGTGCGAAAATTGCAACGGGGGGAACCCTCCCAGCAAACAATACAACATTGTCTTGTAGAAAAACCAAAAAACAGCGAACAAGCCCAGTTTAATGAGGACTTATGTAAGGCATTCATTGGAGCCAATATACCACTTAAAAAACTGAGCAACCCCAATTTACCTTAATTTTTTTGACAAAATATTGTAAAAAGGTAGTGTTGATGTCATTTAAGTTGCTATTATCTGAATGTATCAATCTTCTTCTTCCTTATAAACCGTAGTTTCTCCACTGCTGGAGACAGGTCTCTTCAAGTCTCTTCCAGATATCTCTATCTTGCGCTTTCTGTGTCCAGTTTCTTCCCGCTGCGGTTTTAATATCGTCAGCCCATCTCTTCATTGGCCTACCCAATTTTCGTTTATTTTCCCAGGGTCTCCATTTCAATACTCTAGATGTCCATCTATTGCTATCCATCCTGGCCACGTGTCCTACCCATTGCCACTTCAATCTGGCTATTCTCTCGGTTATATTCGTTATTCTGGTTCTTCTTCTAATCTGTTCGCTCCTCATATGATATCTCAAACTGACCCCCAGCATTTGTCTTTCCATAGCTCGCTGCGTGCATTGCAGGCGATGTACGCTGTTTTTTTTGTGAGGCACATTGTTTCCAGCCCGTAAGTGTTTACTGGATGTATGCAGCTATCGTACACTTTCCTTTTTAGGTTCATAGGGACATCCCTGTTCTTGAGTATAAATCCTAGTTTTTGAATGCAGCAACTTTGACCTATTCTTCGCGGTATTTCTGCTTTTTGATTTTCTTTATCAATTTTGAGTTTATGCCCTAGGTATATATACTCGTCTACATTTTCGATCTCTTTCCCTCCGATTGAAAGTTGAATGTTTTGCGTGCTGAGGATTTTTGTTTTTGTGATGTTCACCTCGAGTCCTATTTTTTGAGAGGCATGATGTAGTTGTTTGATCATAGTCTTCAGTTCCGATGGGTCTTCGCTTATTAGAACCACGTCGTCCGCAAAACTCAGGTGGTGGAGATATTCGCCGTCAATTCTAATTCCGTTCCCTTCCCAGTTTAGACCCTTGAACACGTCTTCTAACGCCAGCGTAAATAATTTGGGTGAGTTGGTATCGCCTTGTCTTGCTCCTTTTTTTACTTTTATTTGTTCCGTTTTCAGGTCTTCATCTAATTTAACTACTATTACTGATGTTTCGTATATAGATTTGAGGAGTCCTGTATATCTCGAGTCTACCCTGGCGTTATCTAAGGAATGCATAATTGCCCATTGTTCCACTGAGTCGAAAGCTTTCATGTAGTCGACAAACGCTAAGTGGATATTGATGTTGTATTCGTTTGCCTTTTCAATCAGTAAACGGAGAGTCTGTATATGGTCGGTCGTGCTGTAGCCTTTGCGGAAGCCGGCCTGTTCCACTGGCTGGTAGGAGTCTAGTTTATTAGTTAGACGGTTTGTTATAATCTTAGTGAGGAGCTTGTATAAGTGCGAGAGTAGGCTTATTGGTCTGCAGTTATCAAGATCAGCTTGGTCACCTTTTTTAAAGAAAAGGATTACCTCGCTTCTTTGCCAGTGTTTGGGTATCCTTTGTTCTTCGATGCACTTATTAAGTAGAGTTCTTATTGCTTCCCAAAGCTCGCTCCCTGCTATTTTTAAGATTTCAGTAGTTATTCCGTCTTCCCCTGGACATTTTTTGTTTATCATTTGTTTTAAGGCCATTTCTAGTTCGTTTTGATTTATTTCTGGAATTTCCTGGGAGCCTATGATTAGAATTTGTCTTTTTTCTTTGATTGGGTTTGGAAGGGTGGTCGAGTAGAGGTCTGTATAAAATTGTTCTACTACTTTCGCTATATCTTCTTTTTCTGTGGCAAGATTGCCTGATTTATCTCGCAGTTTTATTATTTTTGCCTTCCCTTGTGACAATTTGGATTTTAGTTACTTCATACCTCTATTTTCTTCTATGTTATTAGTTCCGTATTATATTTTCTTACATCCTCTCTAGTATCTTTTTTTATTTTCCTTGTTAGCTCTTTATATTATTGTGAGTTTCTTTCTGTGGTTCTCCTTTCATGTATGTATCAATGGTATTGTTGAATTATTAATTGTATTATTATTTTTTTTTATAATCGCAAACAATATTTTGTCACTGTAAGATTTTTATGTTTTAGATTTTCTGTTTTGTAATTTGCTATGTAAGTATCAAAATTCGTATTAAAAAACTTTTATTACGATTTTTTTTTGTTTCATTTATATCTATTTAAATAAGTCTGTGGTATAGGTAAAAAATTATAGGGATTTCTGAAGAACGGGTTTAATTATAAAGAAATTGTTCTGGCTTAATTTAAAATAACATTAATGTTCATAATTTTTCATATAATAAAAATGCATATTTGCATTTTTTGTTCATTTCGATGCATATATTATATTCTGAAAATTTTATGCAATTAAATGCGCATATATTGGGGTTTTTCGCTTGCATTTTTTCCGCTCTTTAGTCATATACATACCTATTTGAATTTCCTGTAATTGGGCCTGTTGGAAATATATGGCTATTTATTTATTTATAGAAACATCCAGCCGAGGAAGCTGATGTGTACCTTCGCAAGGAAGCCCGGCTGAATTGGTATGCGAGTGGGTACAGAATGAGCCCAAAAACGTCGCTTACGCGCAATAAGCGGATTTCCCGCTCGCGTTGTTAATTCATTCAGTCATAAGGGATATCAGTTTTAGGTATAGGTACTTAATTAAATTATTTTCGAACTAACAAATCTTAGACTTTTAACAAGCAGGCTTTAGATGAAGGAGGTAGAATCCAAAAATAAAAACAACTTTTTTTTCTACTTTAAATATTTGTATTGCTCTATAACAGTTAACAGTAAAATGCCACTATTGTAACGCTTCGGTTTCTAGATCTCTAAAATGTTTGGCTTTAAACTAATATTAGTGCCTATAACAACATGATAACAGGCTTAAAATATAGAACTTAATAATAAATTTCATAAACGTATTAAAGCTTCAGGATATAACAATAACGTAGATTTGTTTCTATAGACTAACTCACTTACAGAACAACAATCGACGATGAACATATTTTTCTAAGATGTAGGTAGAAACATTGGACACTCCATCCATTAGCCCATAAAATCAAATACTTTTCCGAATAGTTTATAAAGCAGTATCGGTTATCGTGTGCCCCATACAATGGTCACAGAATTATATGGTTTTAAGAATACGGTCATTAGATCACAACAATAAAAATGTTATTTTAAAATTAGATAGAAAATACTTGCATGTCATACGTATATATAGGGTGTCCGGTAAATTCGGGGCAAACTCTCGGGAGCTTATAGGGGATGTCAAAATAAGTCTAGTGTTTCATATAACTTTTTTCCTACAGCGCGTCCTAACGGAGATACAGGGTCGCAAAGGTATACTCGACAATTCACATTCTTGGTTTTAACTTTTAAACCACTCTGTATAATTCAATAAAATTTTGGGATTTTCTGAAGGGAATTATTATCCTTAAATCAACCTTACAATGTGCTCTTTAACGTTTTAAGGAAGTCAGAAATGGACTGGCTCTCACACAAAACGGGCGAAATTTTTGACAGGTGTCATTCAATTGCGGCGAAAATATGATTTTCAAGTACTTCCAAGATTTTACTGAAAAAAAGGTACTCTTCATTTATTTCTATTAAATCAACCGTTTTCGAGAAAATTTTACTTTTATTAGTTTCTAATTTCATTATTCTTTAATAATTATCATGGTGGAATTAGACAAACTCCAGGTTAGTAAGCAGGTTGTTTCACTGATACAACAAGGTTGACAAGTTCTGTCAAAAACGCTTGTTAGTCGTACAAAAAAGAATTTAATTATGGCAGAATACTCTCTCGCAGAATACACTGACATGCATTTAGTTTATGGAGAGGCTTTGTGTCATTCATTGGGGGCAAGGAGAATTTATTCTGAAAGATTCCCAGCTCGAGTTTTACCCAATCGAAAAACATTTGAAATAATTGATCGTCGGTTAAGAGAAACAGGTAAAATAAAAAATTATTAAATTGATTATTGAAATGACTATCATTTATTTAGGGAGCCTTTTACCCCGACGTGGTGGGGAGGGTGCCCAAAGAAACGCAAGAATTCCCGAAGTGGAAGAACATGTTTTGGAACAAATTGAGAAGAATCCGTCTAAAGGTACATGCCATGTCGCCAGAAGATTACCCAGCAAGACTCGACTATGCCAACTGGTTTTTGCGGCGACATACGTAAAATAACAACTTTTCGGGCATAATTTTGTTTACGGATGAAGCAGGTTTTACCCGAGATGGAATAATCAATTCTCATAATTTACATATCGAGGCAGAAGAGAATCCCCAAAACACCAGCAAAAGTTTATGGTCAATGTATGGGCTGGTATAATTGGAAACCCTTATTGGTTAATTTTTTTTTAGACGATAGATTAAATGGTGCTCGCTACTTGCAATTCTTGCAGCAATATTTGAACGAGCTACTGGAAGATGTACCTCTTCACATTAGAGCATCCATGTGGTTTATGCACGACGGTGCACCACCCCATTTCGACCGTTTAGTGCGCTGTTTTTGGCCAACAATAGATTGGTCGTGGAGGACCTTTTCCGTGGCCAGCTAGGTCCCCAGATCTCAATCCATTGGACTTCTTTTTCTGGGGTTATTTAAAGGAATTAGTTTATTCAACGCCGGTTAATACCAGAGAAGATTTGGTTCTAAGGATTAGGCAGTATTGTGGACAAATTCCGAACAATGCTGGTACGTTGTTTGCAGTACAACGAGAAAACCTGCGTAGAATAAGAAAGTGTATTCACGTTCAGGGAGGGCATATTGAACATCTGCTTAAGTAATATTTCACTCTCAACTGTTACCAAACAAAACCTACTACTTCTTATGCAAAGCATTTTTTTTATTTTATTACCGCAAAAATTTTAAATTAATTTTCGGCTGTCTCTCAATTTTTTTAAATGTTTTTCGATCGGGTAAATCTCAAGCTGAATGTTTCAGAATAAATTCTCCTTTCCTCCAATGAATTACAGAAAATTTGTAAAGAACAAATGGCTTCAAATAATTTTTAAAATTCGTACTTGATTAGAACTTCTAGGCTTCTCAGTTAGTAGTTGTCAATTTTATTTACCTTGTGTTAATTTAATATTATAATTTAGCTTTTTTTCACTAATTAATGATATTTGAAATAAATAATTTTTTATCAGAGCATTGACCTTTTTTGCAACGATCGCTTATTGAACAAATTTTCTCGAAAACGGTTTGATTTAATCGAAACAAATGAAGAGTACCTTTTTTTTAGTAAAATCTTGGGAGTATCTGAAAATCATATTTTCGTCACAATTGATGACACCTGTCAAAAATTTCGCTCGTTTTGTGTGAGAGCCGGTCCATTTCTGACTTCCTTAAAACGTTAAAGAGCACATTGTAATGTCGATTTAAGGATAATAATCCCCTTAAGAAAATCCGTAAAATCTTATAGAATCATACAGAGTGGTTTAAAAGTTAAAACCAAGAATGTGAATTGTCGAGTATACCTTTGCGACCCTGTATCTCTGTTAGGAGGCGCTATAGGGAAAAAAGTTATATGAAACACTAGACTTATTTTGACATCCCCTATAAGCTCCCGACAGTTTGCCCCGAACTTACCGGACACCCTGTATAGTAATAAATATCTCCATTCTTTTTCAAAATTTTCAGAAACACAATCAATTTAAACATGTTTAAATACACAGTTTAGAATTCGTTTTGATAAATAGTGAACAAGAACTCTGAAAAAATTAAATAGAAATTTCAGGACAAAGTGACATCAAAACTTCAACACAGTTTGATAACACTATCAATAAATGACTTCTAAAAAGGCAATTATTTAGAGTATATTCATAGAGGTCTTATCGTTTCATACACTGTACTTATGGATATTCAGTTTTTCTACACCTTGGAAAAATATTCACTACGTTGTCACATGAAAAGGTCAGGTAGTTAACTTTAAAATGACTAGCAAGAGTAGTGCATGATGATAATATAATATGACACATACCTAGTATCTATACTTACTAAAGAATTTAGCCATTAAGGACTAAGTACTGTTTTCTACATATTTTTATTTGTATTGCACTCCAGGCTTAAATTAAGAAAAAATTAGAATATAGCTTTTAAATTCTCAACTTCTACTTTTCCATCAGATGCTAAATATTTTTATATATTTATAACACATGGACGTGGCGAGGCACTATTAATTTAAATTGGTGACATTGTTGGTTTAAATATTATCACTGGCACATTGACTTAATTAAATAAAGCAACAAGTAGTCAAACCGGGTTAGATCAATCACTTTAATAATTGTATCCATAACAACAATAAAGAGACCTTTCTTTTTCAATCAAGCTGACATGCAATTCTACAAGATTCTAATTACTCCGTAGCTGATTTAAGAGGGTATAAGCGATTCGTTTCCATTTAAACTGGGGTTGTAGTTTCTGTCGTTTGCTTCCAATTTCAGAAACAGTTTAATGCTGAACACCACTCCTACAACTTGCAGGACGCTGACTCCAAGGGACACAGCGCACACTATCCAAAGACTCAGTTTCAAAATAATTGCTACTTGCTCCTCACATCCCTAAAAAAACAAGCATAACTTACAAATTAGCTAAATATCACATCTAATATAGATGTTGTGAAAAATCACACCAATTTTATTTATTAGTGCTCTTTGAAAATATTAATATTATTTTTCCCTTAAAAACATTCTCGAGTATTATGAAAGCTATAACAACTCTTATTTATTAACGTTTATCTGGAGCCTGACAGGTCGCTTTGACCGTGCTCGAAATTTCGATACGATAAGATGTATTGATTAGAATTACATAATTTGAATTGCATTCCTAGCAGAATCATGCCTAAGCTCTAACATCTGCTGTTGTGCCTAGCGATGTTCAGTCATCCCCGATGGCCAGCAGATGGTGGCACCCTTAAGGGGTTGTTGTCTAGCTACTTAAAAAAAAACTAGGTTTGCAGTACTGCTGTTTTTGCCACACTTTACATGGGAATACCCCTTCAAAGTTTTGTATCATAGTGATTTGCATAAAGCTAACTATTTAGTTGTACATTCTGCAATATTTGTTGGTGCAAGTGTTGTATGCAGGGAAAATTTTCTGAAAAACCCTGCTTAAAGTGTCCCCTATAGGAACAGGACGTCAGAATGCTAAAATTATTTACACTATGTACAACATTAATATTAAAAAGACGATACACTATACAAAATATTAGACTTAATATATTAAGTCTGTTCAAGTAATTTGCATAGCATCAAGTCATGTAGGACGAATCTCACGGTGTCGGCTGCGGAGACATGGATGCTTCGGTGATTTGTGGTCATATGAATCGCGACGTTGTTATGTGCGCTTTTATACATCGGCCAGCTCCCTTAATAGGCCCCGCCCCCGTGTCCGAACACGGTTTGATTGGTTGGGCCAGCAGCAGAAAAGTGGTATGTTGCTGCGCTCCTGATACATGAAAATGATTTTTATGTCAATTTTTATTGATTTTCGAAAGTGTTGTCGATCCTGTTTTTGAAAAATGGTTAGATTTGGTAAAGTTCTAATATGTAGAGATTAAGGAGGCATGAGCTGTTTATAGAATAAAGTTATTTCTCAGGATCGTACCTTACATTAGCAATGTTTGACGTAAGGGGTGAACCAGTTATCTGTTTCTCGTAGAACTTGCATGCGAGGCTACCGATGTACTCCTCGATGTACTCCATCTTTGCCCACGCATGCAAGTCCTCGATTCTGATCCTGTCTCTCAAAGTAAGGGAGAATGCCGCTCTTAAGTAATTGTTTTGAATTACCTGGAGTTTGCTTTTATGTGTTCTAGCCACGGAACATCAGATTGGGGCGCCATACAGGAGAGCTGGCCGGATGATGGCTCTATATAAGGTTAGCTTGTTAGCAGGGCTCAGATAGGATCTGGCCGTTATCAGTGTGTTTAACCCTTTTTTTATTATTGCGTTTTTTGCGATAATGGCCTCGACCTGTTTACTAAAGTTTAACTTGTTATCCAGAATAATACCGAGGTATTTAACTTTAGGCTTTGGTATAATGGCCGTATTACCCAACATGAGAGGGGCGATATTGACATCCTTGCGCTTGCGCGAAATAAGGATTAACTCTGTTTTAGAAGCGTTTAATGTTATCTTCCACCTCTCGTAGTAGGGGATGAGGATATTCATGTGCTCTGAGAGATTTGACTTAGCCACCTCCGCTTGAGGATGTAGGGAGTAGATTGGTGTATCGTCAGCAAAGAGTGCTTTAAGGGTATTGGGACTTGACGGGATATCTGCTATATAAAGATTGAATAATAGCGGCGATAATACGGTTCCCTGTGGCACCCCCGCCTGTAGTCTTCTACTGGCCGAGAGTTTGCTGCCAATTTTTGTCGTGAAAGTGCGTCCGGCAAGATATGACGCGATGAGTGCTGTCAAGTGTAGCGGCATGCTGTAATTTGCCAGCAACTTGTACAGCAACCCATCGTGCCATACCGTGCTCGAAATTCAGTCTGTTTCTGTTTAGTTGCATTTTCTAATCTCTATGTGTTGATGGTTTTGGATTCGAATGAAGTGCGTGGGAAGAGGAAAACAACTAAAAAATGAAGTTAGTTAGAAAAAGTCACGTAAGGTCTACGGGCCCTCAAGCCTGTAGTTGCTCTGCCTTGTTTTTATAACGCGATAATAACAAAATGGCCTTTAAGCCTTTTGTTGCTCTGCTCTAAAATTACGCTCTAAAGTCGCATCTCTGAAGCCCTAAATTACTCTGTTGAAGTTCTCTCTGCCCTTTTTGTATTGCTCTGTTTTTACTTAAATGTTATCGCGAAAGTTGGACGAAGTTTTGGAAGTCAAAGTGTATTTTGACCGCTTACAAGCAGTTATCTAGATGGTTGTTTATTATAGTTACTAAGAAGTGAGAAGAGAAACGCGTAGTGATCAGACTGATTAGTGATTAATTTAAGGTTGTTTTTAATTTAGTTTTTAACGCATTGGTGTGGATATTTGACACTAAGTGTGTCGGACTAAGAGTAGATTTAAGTACAAACATTTGACTAGTTCATACCAATACTTCAATTTTCTTTTGTACATAGACGTTTCGTTTTTATTAATTAACATTAAAATTAATCAAATTTGGACTTTTGTGTTTAATGTGTCCTTCGAACATTTAACCAGAACCAGTTTCGCAGTTCTACAACATAAACCAAGTGTTATGTCCCCCTTTGTGGTGGCGTGAGAAGCATCATCCACTCCCTATCAATAGATATTACCTGGTATATTTTGTACGGTATAAAGGAACATATAAAATAAGAGCAAAATAGGACGCTTTTATTTCTAAATTACTCCTGTCACAAATCAGCTTTATGTGCTAAGAGTAATGTCACTGTTAAAAAGCTGCATAATAGTGATCATATTATATGTCATTAAATATGTACACTGGCGATCAAAAAAAAACTAGGACATTCAAGGTCATCTCATAAAATTGAAGTGTGAATTGGGCATAACTTTTTTTAATTTATAACTATAATTATACCAGATAATTTGAAATGTGTCACTTGTGTGTATGTTACATGTCACAGTGACATCCGTAACTATTATAATTTCTTAAAATTTAAATACAATGCCTCGACTAACAGAAATTCAAAAGGCCATTTTGATTACGAGAATATATGGTGAAGCAATACGACCCATCGCAAATGAAAAATACAGTTATTCTGGCCAAAAAGAAATTACAAAGAGACGGTTCAATTAGACGGAAACAAGGTTCGGGACGAAGCAGAATATCATTTGAAGAAGATGATACTTGTTTAGTTAATTTTCCCAGAGAAAATCCATTTGATACTGCAGTAAAAGTAAAAGATGAATCCCAATTTCCTTGTTCCATTATCACAGCGCGCCGCAGAATCAGGAAGACGGAACTGCGAAATTATCGTGCAGCTAACAAATTTTTTTTTAACTCCAGTTAATAAAACCGCTAGGCTTATTAATTATTATTAAATAAAATATGGTCTACTTGTAGTTAAATATTTGTTTAAACATATAAACAGCTTTATGTTTTGTAATTTAGGTAAAATTACTATATATTTTTTTGTAATTAGGAAACTAACGGTTTTCTTCATCACATTTTACGTACCCTGTATTGTGATGTCACTGTCACGTCAAAATGTTAAGCTTTGTTCACCACCGTAATTTTTGAAATTTCAATTTTTTAAATGACCTTGAATGTCCTAGTTTTTTTTGATCGCCAGTGTACATACAACACCTTTTTATGAGAACATTTAATTTTCCAGGATCTAGATGTTTCACCATTTTGTGTTTCATGTTCCTTTAGTCTAATTTCGAAAGAATGTTTCTTTGCTTGTCTCAGGTATATTTTTAAAACTTTTATAGCGCTAGATATACACAATCCTTGTCATCTGGCTGACGACTGGGAGTGCCTCTCGGTTTGAAAGCTGTTTAAATACGTTTTTGCTATTATGGCTTACCGGTGTAATTTGATGAAGTTGTAACAGTCCGATTTTGTCAGTGTCAAATATTTTTGAATTTCGTTTATACGCCGCATTTAGGAAAAAAGATGCTGTATTTTGCACTCATCGGTTTATTAATTCTAAATTATTGATTCGATTTGGTGACAATAAGCTTGAAATTGCCGCCTTTCTTAATGTAAATGAACTATTCTAAGTATGGGTTAACGATATATTTGTATTAGAATTTATAACACGTTGTGACTATATTTATTTTAGTTGATAAGCGAAGCACATTGTTATTAGGATAGTTTGGCTTGATTTATATTACATTACTGTAGAACGGTCAGCGAACCGATGTATATTTTTAAGAATTCTGTTAATAAAACCCGCCGTTACGCTGCATTAGACTCGTCGATTACTATTTTATTGCCGGTTTGAATATTTCATAACTTTTTGGAACCCCTTGGTTGCCGGACTCCAATCACCGGCCGGTCATTTCTGAGATCGTTAGATCGTTTTGGGACCTCTGCTTCACGTATTTATCTCTTCACACGGCAGGCTGCAATTTTTGAAGTGTTCGGTTGTTCGTTCCGAGTAATAGGAATGGGCTATCCTTTGGATTTTTAAAGGTTTATCATTTTCGTAGGAGTATTTCCTAGCATTTCTTGAAAAATTTAATTTTGGCTCATTAATTGTGGCTTCCGCCGTCATTTTACCCTCATAATAAACTAGAACTAAGTCGTTTATTTATCTTAGAATTATTCCTTGTATCGAAATCACTTGGCAAGTTTCAGCCCATTACTATTTCTTGCTGTTCTGACGTAGTTTTTTTAATCACGAAAAGTACCTTTCAAGCTTCAAGGCGAGAAGAAATTTTGCGGTGAGTGCAGTCTCAGAGACTCCACATTTAGTTTTGTGATTTAATTCCACCCATTCTTTGGGGATATATTGTGGTATCTCTTGGTGTTTTGACACGACCGATTTTTCGGGATCTAAATACTGTACTAGAGGCTTTCAAGTTCGTCGAATAAGACCGAGACCGTCGAATCTCCCGTAGTCCTCACACACGATCGAGGGTTTTACTAGCAGGCTAGAAGCAGGTTTTTCTACCAGGCCTACAACTTTCGAATACCAGGCTACTACCTCAATTAGCCGTCCACAGTCCAATTACAGGGCCACAACTTTAATTAGCGGGCCACAGTTCAATTTCCGAGCTACTTCTAGCCCCAGGCCACACTAGAGCCAATTAATTTGGCGAGTCCTCTACTAGATTCGTTCTCAGGGCCAGTGACCTAGCGGCACCAACAGGTGCCCGGCGCCAGAGTACGAAATTGGGACTATAGATGATGCCTTAAAAGAGCCAAGTTTCATTATTCATTTATTTTTTTTGACCGCTTGACGTAATCGTTCTTAATTTCTCTCTTTTTAATATAAATCCAGCATTGACAGGCTTTAAAATAGTTTCAATAATTTTATTCTTTTCATTAAGTTATCGAGTAATATAACCGCTCTGAACTTTCTCTCTTTATAATATAAGTCAAGCATTGACAACCAAGCTTTCAATAGTTTTATTCTAATTTTATTCCTTTTATTAATTTATCGAGTCATTTGATTTAATCATTGTGGCCGTTCATTGCTACATATTATTATTGCTATATTTAAAATCGGTGCAGCTATTAGCGCACGCATACCTAGATGTAATTAGCTTAGCTAACATCAAAGTGATCACTTCGGTTTGTAGTGTTTAGTGCATTTAGTTGTAAGGCATACAGTACCGAGTATTAACAACAGAATTGGTCTCCGTACAATCACCATATTGTACCAATTATTAGTTAAATTTAATAGTCATTTGACATTCTTTTGTCTTTACCTTGCCATTTTACTCCAGATAAATTGTTGCTGTTTAAAAAAAAGAACTTAGTAGCAAATATATTGTTCCTTAAATTTTGGATTGTATTTTCTTGTTTTCTTGTTAAGGTTGAGTTAGTTGATTTAATAAGCCAGCCTAGCCACCCTGCACACTCGCGGAGCTTTTTCAGTTTAGTTGGACAGAACTGGTGGCGCTCTAACGACCCCACTACCGGGGCCGAGCATTTGCAATAAGACTCTCCTAGGTTTCCTTTTAATTAAAAATCTTTACTTTTGACTTCAAGAAGAAAAACGTGTTGCAAAGTCTCTCTTCATACTTACAACCTCGACATCCAACGAATGAGAGTCGCCAGCTTGTCGAGGTTGAATCATAATTTGCTTTGTTTTGCTGAGCCTTGATTAGTTAGAGCCGATTTCCTGAAAGCCAATGTACTCAACTTCATTGCCTTTTCCATGGTTAATTTAATGGATAGAGCAATAAAGCTGTGCAAATTATGGACAATTAGTTTTTCTACGTTACCAGCCCTTACAGTGTCATTAACATTTACTAGGCCAAACTATTTGTTTCAATGTTGACTTATACATTACACGATTTTTCGAACCATGTTTACGTTGGCTTCTATTGTAGATGTAGACATTGATGGATGAACGAATGAGTAATCGCAAGTAGATTAGATTAGATTAGACTTTTTTTGGGAGTTTTCCAGAACGGTCTGTCCATGACTCCGACCTGTAAGATCTATCACTGTTTTTAGAGCACCTAATTTTGGATCTCTGATTATACTACATAGCCTTTATAATGACCCCTCAGTGTAGCATGTAGCTACTGGATTGGTTTCGCCCATTTGTTTGAAACGCATCCTCTCGATTCCCTCACATTAACTTAGAACGTGGATTGTAGTTTCCTCTCCGTGGCAAAACCTGCACATCGTTTCATCTGCCAGGCCCATCAGACTTAAGTATCGACAATGGCCGGTCAATAAACCTAGCATCATTCTGACAGCCTTTGTATTGCGGCTTAGTAAGTTAGCTGTGAGAAGAACTCTTAATGAATTCCTTAGCTTGTCTCTGTCCTGGTTGGACATTCCTCCATTCCTGGCTCCGTTGCCACCCATTTTGTAACGAATGCCTTAATAGTACACTTGGCCACCCCACAAAAAGGTTTTGACCCACTTGAATACCCCGACGAGCCTGCTTTGGCTATTTTGTTGCCTTTATGGCATTCGTACGTTAAGTTTTCCTCGCACCACTATCGCTATATCGTCTGCATAACTTAAGCATAGGAAACCTTCAGTAGAATGTTTCTGGAGCAGATCATCTACCAGAATGGCTCACAACAGTGGAAATAAAAATCCTCCTTGGAGACATCCTCTAGCTGTAATGGTGGCTTCGACCAAGAATGATATTATCCTATTTTCCAGGCTTACCTGTACCCATTGGTATATATTGGTTAATATCGATCTTCTCTCCACCCCCCCCCCCCCCCTCCCCTGAACGAAAGAGGTTGAAGCATGATTAAATACCACTTTCATATCTCGAAAAGTGGTTACTGACATCCCTTTGTTCTCTATTGACTTTGAGAGTAGCTTATTGAGATTATCTAGTACTATGTCCGTCAATCTCCTGCTTGATATGCATATTGACGTTGACTCAATGAAACTATCTTAAGTCATATATCTTATATACCTGTCAACTACCTAACATTAATGATGACAGGCTTATCGGTTTGTAAGATTTGGATGTAGTGTTCAATATTCTACCTACTTTTGGCACGTATATAACCATTATCTATGTCCACATACTTGGTATAAATTCCCAGGCTACACATCATCTGTAGATTTTAATAGGTATGGTAATTAATCTCGAAGTTTTACCACGATATAAAGACTTTCTACTTCGCAACAAGCAAAAATGAGCTTTCTAGTTTTACCCTCTACAGTTGGCCGTAATTTTTAAGAGTGATGTAATTTTCGTTTAAAGGTATATTAAAGTGTTTAATTTTCAATACCCATACTATATATTAGCAAGAGTTGTCAGGTAATACGTCTCCCATCCATGCTTATTATTTCACTGGCTAAATTTCCATGGATTTTATCCTCTTAGATATGATTCTTGAGTTCAAGATAACTTTGTGGTTTACTTATTTTATTTATCCAATACTGTCTTTATTTTCCATCGAAATTCGTCAGCTTGCACCGTTTATAACTGGACTGTTGTAGCTGCAGACCTAATATTATCCAATATCTGTGTTTACTTAAGCATGTCTTTCTAGTGTAGCTAAAAGATCTTAAGTTATCTGGCCTTTGCTGACATTCTCGAAGTTTATTTTGCTTATTCCATTGTTTTGCTGGTGTATACTTTTCCTTAAGCTTTTCCCAGGTAAAATCGAATTTTTTCAACAATTATTTTCGCAACTGATTCCATTACAACTTTGGAATATATAAATTCATCGTTTCACCAGCTATCAAAAGTAATAAGTTTCCTATTTATTCGAACGTCTTTGAGTGGGCAAAAATATTATCCAGCTGACAAACATACTTAGGCCTTCCCCTACAAACTTAGTTTGGTCTTTCTGGGCTCCACTGTCAGCTAATTTCGTTCCATTCGACTGCTGACTATGAGGTACTTTTTTATTTGAAAATCAAATTTAGTGCATTATTTCGCAGACATATTGTAGATAATTTGCTAATTATTTATTTGTTTATAGACAATTAAAAGGGAATACATTTTTAATGTCAACCTAAAAATAATATCAAGTAGTATTAAAAACTTACCGCATAGAATATATTTGATGGATGATCACTCTTTCCACAGAGAAATGAAAGAGTCTTACAACAGGAATCTGGAACTTTATTCATTATTCCAGGGGAACCTTTTATCCATCGGCTGTACTGCCAGTCAGAAAAACTTTGGGCACCACAACAATGAAGCTAAAAAATTACGTATAGCCATTAAAATGTTTGAAAATAAAATTTGTAAATGAGTAAGTTGACAAATATAAATGACAATTAAAAAGTGATGAGTGATGAGTTAATATTGGAATAAATCCTTAATTTTCTTTCTTTTAATATAAATCAAACATTGACCGTCAAGCTTTGAGATAGCTCATTAATTTTATTTTCATTTATTCACTGGCTTGCGAGTAACATAACCGCTCTGAATTTTCTTTCTTTATAATATAAGTCAAGCATTCAATAGTTTTATTCTAATTTTATTTCTTTTATTAATTTATCGAGTCATTTGATTTAATTATTCTGGCCGTTCATTGCTACCTATTATTTTATTGCTACATTTAAAATCGGTGCAGCTATTAGCGCACGCATACCTAGTTGTAATTAGCTTAGTTAACCTCAAAGTGATCACTTCGGTTAGTAGTATTTAGTGCATTTAGTTGTAAGGCATACAGAACCGAGTATTAACAACAGAATTGGTCTCCGTACAATCACCATATTGTACCTATTGGTAGCTAAATTTAATAATCATCTAACATTATTTTGGTCTTTACTAATATCTCCATTTAATTTGCCATTTTACTCCAGATAGATTGTTGCTGCGTTTTCAGAAAAAAAGGACTTAGTAGCAAATATATTGTTCCTTAAATTTTAGATTGTGTTTTCTTGCTAAGTTAAGCTTGAGTACCTTTTGATTTAATAAGCCAGCCTATATTCTCGTTTTCTTGTTAGGTTGAAATTAAGTACCTTTTGATTAAATAAGCCGGCCTAGCCACCCTGCACAACACCAAGGGAGCTTTTTCAGTTTAGTTGGACAGAACTGGTGCCGCTCTAACGACTCCACTACTGGGGCTGGCCATTTGCAATACGACTCTCCGGGGCTAGGTTTCTTTTTAATTGGAAAAAAAATACTTTGAACTTCAGTCAGAAAAACGTGTTGCAAGTGTACCTCATATATCATCATGGTATAATGAATATCCCTTTTTAATATCCATTAGAATTAGAGAATACAAATTTTAATTAAGTTGAATCATAGCCGACATGAGATAGTTTTCAACTTGGCTGACCATCTATAATTAACCTCAGATATTCTATAATATATGTGAATGTAATAGACAAGGATTTCGAACTTCCAATATCTTTACTTAACTTAATTACCCAATATTTCGGACAGTCCTATCTATGTCCGTTATCAAGTGTAAACTAATCTAAATGTAGCCTGTAATTGTAAAGAATTCTAACACTTGTGGATATCCTCAAAAACATAGAATTAGGTTCTTCAGATACGTTTGTCAGCTTTGACGTTGAAAGCCTGTATACCAACGTGCCTTTGGAGGAATCGTTGAGCATTGCTGAGACTAGATTGAGAGATGACACGACATTTTCACAAATAACTTCATTGCCTCTGAAGGAAGTGATGGAGCTCTTGAAATGCTGTCTGCATAACTCCTACTTTAAGGTTAAAGGTTAAAGCTAGGATTTATACCCAGGATGATGGCTCTCTCCGGTGATAGATAGGAATACCAGATATTTTGTGAATGTGCAAAGTCATACATTTTGGGGAAACAAAAAGTCCTTTAAATTTAAGAATAGAATAACATAAAACAGACGCAGAGGAGCGAAGCAACAAGATCAGGGATCGCTGACCATTTGGTCCAAACAACTACATTAAATGGTAAGAGACGCGAGTGGTCCACAAGGAGTCTCACTGGAAAAAGCGCTCGTTTAAAGAAGCTGTTTTCATTAAAAACAATGAGAATATTTTCAGCCTCGATACGCCGTGCAACTCCCAAACATGATCATGTTCCGTTTACACTTCCTGAGCCCCCTAAGAAGGGATTAACTAGTAATGTCATAATTACAATACGTTAAGAAAAGAAATAGCCCTGAAATCTAAGATAGTATACTCTAAACGCACTTAAAATAGTTAATCCTGATTATAAAGACAAACTGCCCCAAGTTAACATGATAATATATAAACTTAAATACGAGAAAAACAAGGACGATTAACAAAAATGTATTCTTATACATAGTACAATTACTTACATTTTCTTGAATGAAGTCAACGGAATCGGTCTTAGAATTTCTGTTGTAGTTTTCCAAAAAGGACGAATTCAATCGTAAGTTCACGTCTTCGGTAACGTTGTGCTGGTAAAAATAAGCCAAAATCGCCACCAACGATTCCAGTAGAAATACTAGAACCAGTACTAAAATAAACTAAAAGAAACAACGTACTGTTAATGACATCTGTACTTTTAGACTAAAACTTCAAAACTATAGTATTGTTTCGTAATTTAAGCATATTAAAATACGAGCAAAATATGTAAAGCTCGACGGTGAAAAATTATTGTATCTTATTGGAATGCCACAAGCTTCCGGCTAACATATCTATACAGATACTGACAACTGGCTGACTATCCAACTATCATTTTAGTATTTAGTATGAGTAATTCCTACCTCGTCATCTACAAAGTTTCGCTTGTTTCATGAATAAAAGGAATGGCTAATATGTCTGAATTAATCTTCAAATTATATAGAGCTCATGAGAATAAGAATTAATAAAACAATGTCATTATTTGTCTTGTAACTATAGGATAACAATTAAGTTTTTGATGCTGCAAGTTGTAACGTGGGTGACTTATTTTTATTTACACATTTAGATAAAGTATCGCATCTCTTTGGATTGCGAACCCACTTTTGGGTTTGGAAACTAAATATCAACCTAATATTATCCGCATAAGGGGCTGAATTATTAATTTACTATAACATATATTTCTAAACCAGCTGGTGCTCAGTCACTTAGTGACAATACCTACATGGCAGCATAGACATATTGGCTAATATTTTATATTTATTGTAGTATCTAACGCCGTTTGTACTTACTACAAATATAAGCTTAGTTCTATTCTTTGGTATGGCACAGAATCCAAATATGAAGGCACAAATGACTAGACAACCCGTAGTTATGAATAAATATAAGACTGCTGAGTACATGTTCAGGTCTGCCACCGTGAAGTAGTGGTAGGTCTCTAGGTACTTCCATACTCCAACAATAATTATGGCGATACCAGTCAACTGAAAAAAACCCATAAAAATAAACATATTCGCAGTTATAAATATTTCCACTTAACAAGTATTGTATGGGATCAAAACAAGTACCCAGGTTTTCACTCTTATTAAACCGCTGCATATTTTGCTCAATTCTTACTTACACCAAGGGGAATTAATTTTTAGAGAACTAGTACTTAAGCATTTATAAAGAGATCCAGAGTATACATGTTAAAAATTACCGCTATTTGCAAGTAGAACACAATGATTAAAATATTCGGCAATCTGATTTCTAACCAACTGATTGGCCCTGTAAGCATATTATTCGTCCAAATAAGCATGGTTTCATCAGACTGATCAACCAATATAAATTTAGTGGCGTATGAGGTTGATTCGTTGCAAGCTTTGGAGGGCGGCCACCAGGTTGTATTGATGTATATGGATTTCCCCACAGTTAACTTCAGCCTAAAGCTGTGAGCCACTAGCTTTTCCCAGAAGGGTGTAATAAATAAATATGGATGATTTATTATCACATGCTACTCGGCTGACGGTTTTAAATTTCATGAGAATGTAGTCATTCCAAGACAACCTGGACTTGCAAAAAGACGTAGACAAAGACTTTGAGAATGATGGCAAATATAATCTTGTGTAACAGTCCAGACTTTGCCAGGGTCAAAAAATTTTTAAATTTTGAAAAAGATGCTGTATTTTGCACTCATCGGTTTATTAATTCTAAATTTATTGACTCAATTTGCTGACAATAAACTTGAAATTGCCGCATTTCTTAATGTAAATTAACTCTATTCTAAGTATAGGTTAACGATATATTTGTATTAGCATTTATAACACGTTGTGACTATACTTATTTTAGTTGATAGGCGAAGCACATTGTTATTAGGATAGCTTGGCTTGATTTATATTACATTACCGTAGAACAGCCAGCGAACCGATTTATATTTTTAATAATTCTGTTAATAAAACCCGCCTTAGACTCGTCGATTCATATTTTGTTGTCGGTTTGAATATTTCATAACTTTTTGAAACCCCTTGGTTGCCGGACTCCAATCACCGGCCGATCATTTCTGAGATCGTTTTGGGACCTCTGCTTTTAAATATATTTATCTCTTCACACGACAGGCTGCAGTTTTCGTAATGCTTCGGTTGTTCGAGTAATAGGAAAGGGCTATCCTCCCGTGATTGTCGCTTTCGGTTTAGGTTTTTAAAGATTTATCATTTTCGTAGGAGTGTTTCCTAGCATTTCTTGAAAAATTTAATTTAAGCTCATTAATTGTGGCTTCCGCCGTCGTTTACCATCATAACAAACGAGAACTAAGACGTTTATTATCTTAGAATTATTCCTTGTATCGAAATCACTCGGCATGTTTCAGCCCATTACTACTTCTTGATTTGACGTAGCGTTTGATCTCGTAGAAGGAGTAAGGCAAATTGACGGAAACGAATTGAGAGTTCTTCTAAAAGTATCTTTCAAGGCGAGAAGAAGGCTTTCTGTTTGAGTGCAGTCAGACTCCACATTTAGTTTTATGATTTAATTCCACCCATTCTTTCGGGATCTCTTTGTGTGTTGACACGACCGATTTATCGGGATCTACATACTGCAGCATTAGGTAAGCATTTTCTCTGGATTTTTTCCCCTATTGCTTGTGAAGCATGCGGACGACGCCGTGACGCTAATGGCTTTTATCCTTATTTCTAGAGGCTTTCAAGTTCGTCCAATAAGATCGAGACCGTCGAATCTCCCGTACCCTCACACACGATCGAGGTAATTATTGCTACAGTTTTTTTGCCTAAATTAACGATTTAATTGCTTTATCTGTGTTAACCCTTTATGTGCCTCGTCCACCATTTGCTTTGCGTCCCATGCAATATCTTATCTACTCCATTTTATCAAATCTGAATTTTTACTTTAATGTAACGTGAGCTTGATCATATGGGGGAAGTTTAAATTTTCTTTTAGGGGTGACTCATACCTATCCTTGTTATATTCAAGTTGTCTGTTCCTCAGTATTTCTTTTATTTACTGATGGTCATTGAAAAATAATTAATAACTTTTGGGGGAATTTGTTTTATAAAGAAAATATATTTATGCAAGGGGGGCTATAGTTTTTTTTTTATTAAAGTAAAGGGGCTTTGCCTAATGCGTACTGGGTTATTTCAGGGTTTTACTAGCGGGCCACCACTTCAAATACCAGACTACCACTTGTTCTACCAGGCTATAGAACCACCAGGCTACCACTTTTACTAGCGGGCTCCCAGTTCGATTACGTGACTACAAGTCCTGTCTCCGGGCCTCTTTTATTGGCCAGTCATCTGCTAGTTTCACCCTCAGGACCAATGCCCTAGCAGTACCAACAGGTGCCCGGTACCTTTACCAGAGTTCGACGAATCTAAGTGGTATCGTACAGAAGCTTAAGTTTATTTACTCCTTTATTATTATTAATCGCTCTGAATTTTCTTTCTTTTTAATCTAAATCAAGCAAACAGTTTCAATTATTTTATTCCTTTCATTCATTTATCGAGTAATTTAACCGCTCTGAATTTTCTTTCTTTATAATATAAGTCAAGCATTGACAGCCAAGCTTTCAATAGTTTTATTCTAATTTTATTCCTTTTATTAATTTATCGAGTCATTTGATTTAATTATTGTGGCCGTTCATTGCTACATATTTATTATTGCTACATTTAAAATCGGTGCGGCTATTAGGGCACGCATACCTAGATGTATATAGCTTAGTTAACATCAAAGTGATCCCTTCGGTTTGTAGTGTTTAGTGCATTTAGTTGTAAGGCATGCAGTACCGTTAACAACAGAATTGGTCTCCGTACAATCCCCATATTGTACCAATTATTAGTTAAATTTAATAGTCATTTGACATTATTTTGTCTTTAACTTGCAATTTTTTTTACTCCAGATAAATTGTTGCTGAATTTAAAAAAAAAAAGAACTTAGTAGCAAATATCAATATATTGTTTCTTAAATTTTAGATTGTGTTTTCTTGTTAAGATAAGCTTGAGTAATTTTTGTTCTAATACGTGGGCCTAGCTACTCTGCACAACACCAGCGGAGCTTTTTCGGTTTAGTTGGACAGAACTGGTGGCGCTCTAACGACCCCACTAGCGGGGCCGGGCATTTGCAATACGACTCTCCGGGGCTAGGTTTCCTTTTAATTAAAAATCTTTACTTTTGACTTCAAGAAGAAAAACGTGTTGCATTTGCAATAGCTATGGCTAATGTTTTATATTAGTATCCCACAATATAGGGCTCTTTGGTAGTACCAGAACCCTTTTGTGGGATATCTATTATGAAATAGGTGGCAAAGGAGTCTTAGGAATGGTGGAATGTCCAACCAGGACAGAGATAAGCTAAGGAATTCATTAAGAGTTCCTCAACAACACTCAGAGCTGCCTTAAACCACAATAAAAAGGCTGTCAAACTGATGGGAGATTTATTGACTCGCCATTGTCGACTGAAAAAGACACTTAGGTCTGCTGGGTCTGGCAGTCTTGGCAAGTTCTGCCAAGAAGGGGAAAGTGCAACTCAGGTTCTATGCCACTATTATCAAGGGTATGGATTATAATCAGAGATGCAAACCTAGATAAGGTGCTCTAAAAACAGGGAGAGCCACAATAGATCTTGCAGGTAGCAAAATCTAATCCCGCAATAGAATTAACATAACGCTTGACTATAAGACCATAGTTAAATATTTGAGAATTTATTTTGATGAGAATGCCAGTGCTAATTATCGAGTATTTAAAATGGGAATTATTTTTCACCACTACCATAAGGCTTATGTTTTGTTTGTATGTATTCGAAGGAATAATTACACATTATTAGGTCTGTTTGATTGTAATAAATTAAAATCGTATCAAAAATTGGTCTGACTGTCTGGTCATACTTTTAAGAAGCCGACAAACAAACTGATCATACTCTTCAACGAATATTGTATATAGATTTTGAACTTTCGTTGGCGGGTTTCGCACGTATAATTTGAAATATTTTAATCATCTAGGTGTGCTATTTTTCTTCCTCGTAGTGTCTCTTCATATAGTTAGGTCCTATTTTCTAGGGCGGCCCCAATTTTGTTATTTTATAATTTGCTTATAAATTTAAGGAATAGATATATTGTACAGAAAGGTGATAATATATTCAGTTTTCATTCACAATTAATAGTAACTGATTACCTCATCTACGAATTATGGATGTTACCTAAAACAGGGGAGATATGAAGAAGGAAATGTTTCTTAGAATTAAATATAGGTAGGCATCAAATATGACTCCTTCGGAATTAATTTAATTTACTCTTCTCCCAGGTGTAGCGAACTAAAGAATAGGTCTATTGAAGAATATATTGTTATTAGATTTGTTGTTTATAAATTCCAATGCCAAACAAACACTAGGGAATTATGTAAAAATGCAATATTAGATTGAGTGTTATCAAACTGACCGAGAGCAATAAAAAATGAATAAAGAGCAAAACTCGGATATAACGAGGACTTACAGGACCACAGCTATTGCTACTTATAAGTGAGAGTTATAAACTAAAAACAGCGCTATATTCGTTCTCGTTATAACCAGTGCTCGTTAAAAGAAAGTTCTAATAATAGAGAATTAAATAAATGAACTAAACATCACTTACCAAGAATACAAACTGGTAAGCGTACAGAACAGCCTTAATAACAGAAATGCGACAGCACCCGTCATCTGAACTCATCTTCGTTTCTTTATTCCAAAACGGGCGAGTTTACATAATGGTTCGTTCGTTGTTTTTCAAACATCGGATCGAATTTCTTCTCCTGAAAAGTGATTAAAATATTAATAAAAACAAAGCCGAAAAATGTCCATTAGTTTTGAACTAAACCTTAAAGCTCAGCTTTAGCGTAGAACATGTATGTAGAATGTCCTGGGACAGTATTTTCCAACACGAATCGAATAACATAATTTACATCTACAGTTCTCACAACATTTAAAATATATATTGGATAAATTTACTTTAATAGTACTACAGGAATACATACATTCGGGATATTAATAATTGAAACCGAATTCTGAAATAGGTTGTTAATTCGTAAACTTAGTAGAATGATAATCTGGATATATTTTGTTTGTCAAAAATATATAAAATTAGTTACCTTATCAAATCTCCATTTGAAACTGGATACAGACACAGTAATTAATCGATTTCGACTTTTTTTATAATTACATTGGTTCTTATACATGACATGACTCAATTTCAAAAATATCTTTCAGCACAACATAACAGAAAAAATACAGACTTACATTTTCTATTCGACCAATAACAACTAACCTTTGCACGGAATTTCATATAATTTGAGTGATGCAGTTCCATATTTTTTTAAATGTTTACCCGGCAAATACATAATTCTTGCCCTGAGTCAGTTTTTATTTTTAGGTGTTTTCATATTAAATTGTGGGTAGTGATTCCAACCACACTGGTGGGTGTCTTAAATTATGCAAAGTTTGATATTTAGTTACGGATTATCTAAAGCGTGTGCTATGTATTCTCGTATTGAATGATTTATACGGTGAAAATAATAATACATTGTTATCGCATTCAGTTATATATACTAATTTATATTTTTTTGGAATTGCTCTGCCTGCAACGATAGTGCGCAGCTTTGGTGAGCTTCAGCACTAGTTTTAAACTATGTGCGAATTATCAAGCAAACCTATTCGTGTATTCGTTGGTTAGGGCAGCTATGCTTAGTTTTTCCAGCTAGAATTGTTGAGTCCATGTAAATTATGTCGATTATCTATCCAGTTATGATAGAAGAGATATAGATCTATCCAGTTATGATAGAAGATATATTTAGAAAGTTGATTCCTTGATAAGAATGAAGTTAGTTTATTCACTATCAGTAGGTACTTCAAATCCAAATACTTTTGAAGTTTCTAGCTGGTCCAGTTATTGATGTGTATTTTTCAGACAGTTAGTTGTTTGTTACATAAAATAAAATTTAAACCAAAGATATTTTAGAGCGGATACCGTGCTGCTGTTATGAAGTGAAACCTTAAAGCTGCTCGAGTGTGCCGGACATTAAACCGATCCCATTTGAGATTCGTTTACGGGGATAGCTCATGATAGTCTTCTCTTGCACTGCCGCTTTCTAACCCAAAAATCTTTGCCGTTTATCGCGTTGAGTGAAGGTACTCATACCGAGTTGGTACGTGCTTCATTCTTATGTTGAAGTGCGAATTAAAGAAAATAACAAACGCACAGTATAGTGTACGCTATATTTATTTATCCTTCAATTTATCTTCGTTCAGCTTAATCCATTCTGAAATATATTTGATTTAAGGCACTTACTTTACTTTTTCGAGTCCGAACATCTCAAAGCTTTTCCGCCCAGTATCGGGCGACGTCAAGTCCTCTTTCATTTGCTTTCCAGAGGTCGTCGAGAGTACACGTTGCTGGGCATTGTTGACATACCAAAAGATGGCCCATAGTCTGTATTTCTCCACATTCGCATAGGGCATCGCTCTGTTCCAACTGCCCCCACTTGATTTTATTAAGTTTCACAGGTGCTACTCCCGTTCTTATTCTATTCAATGTTCTCGAGGTTGACCAGTCCTGTTCATGTCCTGGTGGAGGGTTTTCGCCAATCGGGAAATGTTGTGGAGGGTCCAGACTCACGCATCCAAGGAATTGGATTTCAGTCTTTTTTTATAGTACTCCTGTCCATAGAGCATGTGACGTTCATCAAAGACTTGCTTAAAGCGTTCGACGTGTTCAGCTGCCACTATGCGATTGATTCAAATCCAGCAGCTCTGTAGAGCTGATCTCATGCATCCCGATATAATTCTGCATGTTTCGCTAAAAGCTCTATCCACCTCAATTGCATACGTTGAGCAACTCCACACCGGACATGCATATTCCCCCGTTGAGAAGCATAACGCTCGTGTTATGCAAAGTTGTTCCATCTGGCTTTTTTAATGTTAAATCGTCTTACAATGGTACTGTGGGTGTTTTTGGGATGTGGTATGTTTTCAAGAAAACGGTGTCCGAATAGACACCGAATCGACGAAACTAGGTACAAATTTCATAAGGGTCACTAAACTTGCACTTGTGCAGTTTACATCCTTGAGCCGGGCCCGAAGTGGCTCTATAACAATCCAAACAAAATTTCAATCATTTGTGGAGCAAAAGGCAATCAATTCCAGGGTAAGAATGAATCCTCCACAACAATATAGAACATATTTACATCAAAATAAGCGTCAACAACTCAAGAGTAATTAAACTAAAATTTGTATTTATCACTCAATTTGTGACTGCATTTCTAAAAATCACTAATTTAGGAACAAATTGGTTATTATTTAATCGAACTTACTCAATAACTGCTTATCAATACGGAATTAAAACGCAATCGGAGACGCAATTTTAAAAAAATAATTATTGTTGACAGTGTCCACTGACAGCTTTATGTGACATTACTATAGCAACAAACTGAGCCTATTCACCGACACCGCACCGGTCTAAGCCGCCTTGCGAACCCACTTATCTTTAATAATAATTATTATTACTATTAAAAAGAGACGTTTTTGCATTAATTTGTCGACATTTGAAGAAAAAACAGCATATTTTATTTGGAGGAAAAGTTACTTTTCATGGCTTGCTCTCTATTACCAGCCTCACTCCGTTCGGCTGTTAAACACGAGCGCGCCATGAAAAGTATTACTTTTCCTCCATATAAAATAATATACTATTACTATATCTTCAGCCCTATAGATTTTACAGGCTGTCAAACTTGGTAAATGGTCTATTTTCAACTGTCAATATTTCAAAAACTGTTGGAGATAGGTATAGAACATTGTTCACGAAATATGTCTAGAATTCTTGGTATAATCCAAATATGCAATAATATACAGGGTGTTCCATAAAAAACACATTTTTTTTGCTGCCATGCTTCTTCGGGACACTCTGTGGATTTACATTTTATGTCATAAAATGCGGAATTAAAAATACTAATTGATGTGCCCCAGCGCATTTTGCAAAACGGGATAGA
>MU188899.1:44963-55877 GCA_016904865.1 Pissodes strobi
CAAATATTTACATTTAGTTTATACAATATCTAGAGAAATTGGATATTAACGAACTGTAGTGTATCAGAAAAACACTCGGTATTTCATAAATTAGATCGTGACGGCAACCCGACTATTTCGAGGTCTAGACGAAGGTTATTTACATTAACTACTACAAGTAATATTATTGTTTAACTGCAATGAACGAGATACTCGACGCGGGTGACTAGGCCAAGACAACCTTGTTGAATTGATATTGTTATTGTAACATTTTATTTATAGTACGAACCTACACCAACCCAAGGCAGAGTAGAGTAGAGAGAGAATAGAAGACTGAGTGACTAATTGATATGCGTACGTAGATTAGAAGGGTATACATTATGTCGCGTTACTATCTTGTATATTCCTTGCTATAATTAATACAGAACTCTAGTTACCTGGAATTTTATTCGATAAATAAAATGAGTTCTACAGAACGTGTCAAAAGTATTTGAAACCCAGTTCTCCATGAGGAACTCGGTGACTGCTTGTTTAAACTCTTATTTTATATAAGGGACGCGTTCTATAAGAAATCATACCTCTATAATATGGGCCTATTTGAAAGGCGTTAGAATTATGCCGGAAATTTGTAAGATCAGTCCTGCCCCAAGTCACCATCATACAATTCAACTGAAACTAATTCAGATGTCTTCATATTCAACATTGCAAGGAACAAAGAATATAGAGAATATATAGTAACATCCCGAGAACCGGGGAAATACCTTCTACAAGATGTCCTCGAGCTGAGGGAGTACATCAGATTATTCTTTTCTGAGCCTTATAAATGCTCACTGTAACGGCTGATGACTCCACAAATTTCACGTTATAACTCCATGATTGACTGTTGATTCGAATCTTTATAGATAACAATTATTTGGAAGGTCGAATGAGAATATACATGATACATGCATTATTTGGTTTTGAAGTGCTGATGGTGATGATGATGATGTTCCCAATTTAGAACGGCCAAGAATAGTTATTTATGCAATAAGTGTGTAAAGTTACCCTTTTTTTTATAAATGGGAATATTGTCGCATGAGCCGAAGGCGAATGCGACAATCCCATGAATAAAAAAAGGGTACTTTACACATGAGTAGCATACAAAATTTTTTCTACTACCGAAAAATATATAAAAAAATAAAAATATTACTAAATTATTTTACGCACTAGTGCGTAAAGTAAAAATTATTTACGCACTAGTGTGTAAAGTAAAGATGAATAAAAACATGTTAATTATCGTTTCAAATGTTAAGATAAGTAATTTTTAATAATGAAAATTAGAAATATTATGTGTGATTAATTAATAAACATTTATTGTTGATATTTTAATATATTAAGCTAAATTGAATTAATTACATTCTGATAATAGGTACATTTATTTATTTGTGGGAAATATTAATATTGAAATTACAGTTACCAAAAGTACAATTATTAAACGGGAATCCTTGAGTCTTCGAAAGAACGGAAGGTGAATTTTCGGAAATTACACCGTTATCGGATATAATATTTGGTGTGGACATAGAAATAGGACTCCTAGAAGGCTGATAGAGTGAGAAGTCCCTCACGGAGAAAGGGAGAAAACAATAGGGGTTGGGTGATAATACGCTTGCGCGGGCATGTAAATAAGGACCTTATATTTACTTGCTTACATGCAGTGTATATAACAACACCGTTGCCAAACTAGGAGAAATTTACCGTTTTATGTGTATTTTAATTAGATGACTACTGAAAAACGTGGGAAGTAAACCCCGAAACGGAATTTTTTAAAATCTGTTTCATATTATAAATTTACTCTAATATTTTCAAAGTATATGTTGCGAAGGTTTTTGATTATGTTAATAATTTTTGTGTTACGTTAAAACCTAGTACTTTACATATCTTATACTTGGCAACGTTGCGAGATTGCAAGGACGTGGACCCGATCGGACGCCATCATGAATTCTTGTTTTCTGTGCTTTTCAACTTTCGTTGTTCAATTTTGTAAAGAGTTCTTGTGTTTTTTATTATTGCCGTGTGTTTGATAGTACTATAATTCGTTTTCGGTGTTATTTGAGAAAAATTCCTTCAACTTAATACTCAACATGCCCTTATACAGACAGGCACGCGCAAAAGCTACGAAACTCAGCGTTTCTGTCTTACACATGGATATTTTGTCTCTCTTCCTTCGTGAGTAGATCTGCTTATATACTCTTATATATTAGCCTTCTAGGGGTCCTATTTCTATGGGTGTGGATATTAAAGGTAGATTATAGGTAGTATTTGTTTCGTTTTGTTCAAAACGAGGCAATGCTGGTTCACAGGTTGATAATTCGAGAACATTAGAAGTTCAACAAGATTCTTGATTATTTCCCTTACTTTGGGTTAACGCGATATCATTTGTTAAATTTTTTTTGATACGTCAACTTTTTCCAAACATAAAAAGTTAATCACGCATTTATATTAAAAAGACTTCGAAATGGAATCATTCAGCTAACAGAGGAATGTAATAACAGGGAGTTCTATTGCAAAAAATATAATATCAATTTGTTTTTTTTTCTGAACATATTATACACAAATCAATAAATACGGAATTACATTATAAAATGGCAAGTAAATTACAATAAAAAATTGACCTTTTCCTTGCGCCTTTTAAATTTTGCAATCATCACATTTTTTTTGGCGTATAGCATCAAATTAAAACATGCTTGCTCTAGATTCATTGCGAATAATCCACATAGCATGCCACTTTTAATCAAAATGAAAAGTATCCACAAAAATCAGTCATCACACTCAAAGTGTGTAAATTTTGCATATTCTTTCATATTTATTCGCGATTTTTACGTAAATCGAAGTTAAATCACCAGAACGACATCCAATATTTATTTATTTGCGGTAACAGAATATTTTGCATGCCCTTTAATATTACATTGTACCTAATGTAAACTCCCTATAAGAAATAAAATGAAATATATCAATTATATAAGGTTTTGATTCGCATTTCCACTTAAAAATAAAAAATATTAAAATAGGGTTCAAATATGGATCATCTAAAGACTATGTGAAAAATGATTTTGAATCTGGCGCTTCCACAATAAATTTTATGAAATGATGCTTTTCAAAAACTCCGAATTTCTTTGGCTTGAAGTGCTTGCTTTTCTGCTTTAAAAATGACCCCAATTTGTGGTAGGCGGAAATGTCAACGTTATTTTTCACTTTTAAAATAGATTTCAACATTGAAAAAATTGACCAAAGTGTGCAGGGCTTATAGGTGCTTAATTCTTCTACAAAATATGCCAACAATGCATTTTCAGAAAACTTCGAAATGTTCTTCGTTTTACACCAATCCATAAACAAGTTATATTTTTGGTCATAGTGATAGATTTCACTCGAAGCAAATGTAAAGATGCTTTCTGGGCTAACGAAACTATCTCCGCTGGGGTAGAATCAATATCTAAGTTAGAAGAGTTTGAGTCATTCATGTTATAGTATATTATTTTATATGGAGGAAAAGTGATACTTTTCCTCGTGTTTAACAGCCGAACGGAGTGAGGCTGGTAATAGAGAGCAAGCCATGAAAAGTAACTTTTCCTCCAAATAAAATATGCTTTTTTTTCTTCAAATGTCGACAATTTATTGCAAAAACATCTCTTTTTAATAGTAATAATATCTAATTATTATTAAAGATAGGTGGGTTCGCAAGGCGGCTTAGACTGGCGTCGGTGAATAGGCACAGGTTGTTACTATCGTAATGTAACATAAAGCTGTCAGTGGATACTGTCAACAATAGTATATTATTTTATATGGAGGAAAAGTGATACTTTTCATGGCGCGCTCGTGTTTAACAGCCAAACGGAGTGAGGCTGGTAATAGAGAGCAAGTCATGAAAAGTAACTTTTCCTCCAAATAAAATATGCTGTTTTTTCTTCAAATGTCGACAAATTAATGCAAAAACATCTCTTTTTAATAGTAATAATATCTAATTATTATTAAAGATAAATCGGTTCGCAAGGCGGCTTAGACCACGGTCGTAGGTGGCCTTGCTTAGACCGGTGTCGGTGAATATAATGTAACATTAAGCTGTCAGTGGACACTGTCAACAATAATTATTTTTTTAAGATTGCGCCTCCGATTGCGTTTTAATTCCGTATTGATAAGCAGTTATTGAGTAAGTTCGATTAAATAATAACCAATTTGTTCTTAAATTAGTGATTTTTAGAAATGCAGTCACAAATTGAGTGATAAATACAAATTGTAGTTTAATAAATCTTGAGTTGTTGACGCTTATTTTCTTGTCTGTTTGTATTGTATCTGTGTTGCTATGACAACACTTTTACCTCCGCCGGCGGAAAAGTGAAAAGTAAAGCTCCGGCGGAGGAAAAACGAAACTTCACGGCCGCCTACACAGTCGAGTAATGATGGATTTACTGACGTTTGAAGAAAAAATAATTTAATTTCCAAACTAAAATAAAATATAATATGACGCACATAAAATTTAATGTACTAGTATATTAACTTACCGCTTGCAGTAACAATAAAATTACACTATTAAATTGATTAGTTTGAAACAATTTGGTATAAATATGTCGAACCCAAGACGAACCGTCAAACTGGAAACAAAAATTAATGAAGCGCGTCAAAATTAAAGCCGAAAGATGATAGTCAGAGGGCAGTGGTAACTTGATGATAAAGAAAATGAAGCTACGACGCGACAGCCGGGCCGGCCGCTGAGTAGCATCATACTTATGTTAATTAATTATTCATTTTATTTTAAATGCATTTTGTAATTTACTTATATCTGATATTAAATGTGGTAGGAACTTTTAAAATTGTATTATTTTGTGAAACAAGCAGTCAGTTATGATATAAACTGTATGTAAAGGATCTTGACAAAGTATAAACTAAATGTCAAAAGATATGTCAGATTTACTTTACGCACTAGTGCGTAAAGTAATTTATTTTACGCACTGCATTAAAAAGGTATATCTTACGAATCTTAAAGAGTGCGTAAAGTTAGTACTTTACGCACGGTAGTAGAAAAAGTAATTTTTGGTAAACACATACAAACGGTAGCCAACAAACCCGAAAACAAACAGTTACAGCATTGGCCAAACCGAAAAAGAATCAGTAAAAAAGAAGTGCTATGCTTCGTAGCACAGTCAGATATGGGGTTGTGTCGAGAAAATAACCAAAGATATGATAAAACACATCTCTACAAATACTACTGGCAATAAGTATATGCTCAATGTAGAAGACAACATCGATGGGTGCGATTTTAATGCTGGTAGGAATAATACCTATAGTATCGCAGACTGAAGAACGAACAAGGATATACGAAACAACAACAAAAAAAAAGAAAGGAAAATAACGATGGAAGAATGGCAGCGCGGTGAGTTGAACTTCCACTTGACGCAAACTTTGACAGGATATGTTTTCTTTATTTTGAGGCAAGGGAATGTTGATACTGTAATATGCTAGAACCCCAGATTAAGCCCTATACTATTTAATACAATTCTATACATCGTAGCAGAACTAAATGGGAGCAAACAGATTTAACTAACTATGGTTGAGATTATATTGCAAAGTGAAGAAAATTGGAGATGTAGGTATATCCCGCAGAATCAAAGGCAACAGGAAAAAAAAGAAAAAATCACTTATTTGGCAATTGAAAAAGTGAGTGAATACCGAAAGCTCTTTCAAAACTATAACAAAGCCATTTTTATAAATAAAGGTAAAAAATAAGGGAGCATTTTTGCAGATTCATAGAATATCGCTTCAGTTGATATTTCATACTATAAAATATGCTTAGTTATAACAAAATTATCTTATACATTTGGACTAACATTTTAAAAGCTCTATACTTACCTAGATATCTACAAAAAATTATAATGTAACCATTGTTGTTCTACCCTAAAATAAAATTGGATAAATTAAATCAAAAGGCACACGTTTTTGTTTCGATTTAATTTATTGTATAAATAATTATCATAGTAAAATATACATTCTATATAAAGAGGCTGATAAAAATAATTTGAAAAATTGTTTGATTTACATTCCAAAAGTTAGTTTCGGAATATCATAATTATCGCTTACCAAGTTAAAGTAGCCTTAAAATGCAAAAACATATTAAAACTTTTAAAAATAACGAAAATTTGACTGATTCCAAATACAATACATGATGTTGGACCTATCTCTCATTCTAAGACGTCTTTGCAATTTATGGTTCTTTATCTAATCAAAAATAATACCTGATTTATCATACTGACTAAATTCAATAGATTATAAAATTTGTACAACTTAAAAATCATTAAAATTTAAACAATATCTAATAATTGTCCTACTTACAATATAAAAAAGTTATTTTTTACTTTTTTGTAACAATAATAATGAATGATCACAAAATAATTGGTATACATTTTAATAATAATATAATCACTTTTTGTAAAATAAGGAAATATAATGTGCCTACTTTTTAAATACAGTGTGGTCCAGGAAACACAAGTGGATTATCAATCATTATTTATATGTTTGGACAACACTGCAAATAATTGGCAAGCAATTGAAAGACGAATAACTAAAGAGTTAATTTAAGGATGTAAAATCAAAGAACTTAGTAGCAATGCTTTAAATTATTGTAAGACATAAATGCAATTTTTTTGGACATTTAGGGTGCGAGTAACATACAAATAGGACCCACTACTTTGTTTATTCTACTTTAAGAGGGTCACATATAATTTAAAAAAAAAACTGAAGGAAAGGCGAATAATGTTGAACCGCTGTATATTTGAATATATTTAGGTTTTTCATAAATCATTCATTCATAAATTTAGAAAAAATACTGTGAAGTTTTTGATTATCGAACAAGTTAATCATCATGTCGATCCTCTTCAGACAATACCTTTCGAGTATTGTTTTTGATCCAATCTTATCATAAAAGTATAGAAATATGTTAGCATCATTACAGAAGGATGGACTAGTCCCAGTTTCTCCAATTCAGTGACATATTGCGTTTGTCATGTGCCGTCGCATAGTGTTGGATATATTTCATAGCGTTTCCTACCAATGTAACAGCTCTCAAAGCATCAAGAATTCAGCTTAGTAGACAAAATGTTTTAATCATTATTTATATACATGTTAAAATTGACATGTTTACAAAAATGAATCTTGCAAAACAAGCTTATCCAACGAAACAACGCTCACAGTATCAAGACATCAGCTTAGTAGACAAAATTTTATAATCAATATTTATATACATGCAAAAGTTGGCATGTTTACTTGAAAAACGTAACAACGCTCATAGCATCAAAGTCAGCTTAGTAGACAACATTGTATAATCAATATTTATATACATGTCAAAGTTGACATGTTTAAAAAAATTAATCTTGAAAAACGTAACAGCGCTTATAGCATCAAGAATTCAGCTTAGTAGACAAAATGTTGTAATCAATATTTATATACATGTTAAAATTGACATGTTTAAAAAAAAAATCTTGAAAACATGTTTATCCAACGTAACAACGCTCATAGTATCAAGACGTCGGCTTAGTAGCCAAATGTTATAATCAATATTTATATTAATGTGTAAGTTACATGTTTTAAAAAAAATAAGTCTTAAAAAACGTAACAGTGCTCATAACATCAAGAGGTCAGCTTAGTAGACAAAATTCTATAATCAATATTTATATTATGCATGCCAAAGTTGACATATTTAAAAAAATAAATCTTGAAAAACGTAACAGCGCTCATACCATCAAGAAGTCAACTTGGTAGACAAAATTTTATAATGAATATTTATTTATAAACATGTAAAAATTGGCATGTTTAGAAAACAAATCTTGAAAAACAACAGCGCCTCATACCATCCAGAAGTCAGATTGGTAGACAAAATTTTATAATCCATATTTATATACATGTAGTGATGCCTACGATATTCTCGTTTGTGAGAAACTCGAGACGATACTTTAAATTTTCCTTGCGAGACAAGACGAGATTCTTAAAAAGTCTCTTCTCAAATCTCGCATGAAAGTCTCGCAAAAGTCTCGAAGTACCGCAAATAAAAATGTCAAATATATAATTAATTATTGTAATTATCGCGAATGTTATTGAAACATATTTTTTAAATGAAGATGTTACTTAGCATAACTTCTCATTATATAGATGACTCGTGGCAATTACAATCAATAACTCTGGATTTTGTACCTTCTCTAGGAAGGAAGATATCACAGGAACTTTCTACCAATGTCTCAAAGAAAAACAATTAACTAATAAAATTCAAGGCATAACAGTTGACAATGCCTCGGCAAACACAACGTTTATCGAAGAGCTTCCGACCCTTATACCACAATTGAATTTAGAAGACTGTCACTTTAGGTGTTTTAGGCATATATTAAACTTAGCTGTTCAAGACTTAAAATTAGAGAGTACGACTACACCGACCATTATTGAAGAACAAATTAATGATGATTCTGATGATAGCAGTGACGAAAATGACATAGAAAATCAAATTGAAGAGATTGATGACAACTCTAACGCAATTTGCAAAATAAAGTCTGTTTTTTCAAAAATCAAACGTTCAGAGCAGCTTTTAATTAGATTTAGAGGTGCCTGTGAAGCAACTGGAGATGCAAGTAATCTTACCCCTGTATTAGATGTATGCACATGGTGAAATTCCAGTGATGACATGTTAGCAGTTGCACTGAAATGTAAAAACGGCCTCAATTTCTTATGTCAAAATGCAGATCTATAAAAATTCGCAGTAACAGAAAATTAATGGGCAACACTTAAAGAAGTCTATAAATTATTGATAAACTTTAAAATTTTAACAAAAAAAACTACAAGGGGAAAATAGGCTACGTTGTCAATGGTTATTGTATCAATCAATCTGTTAATTGACAAACTTGAAAGTAAAATTCTTGAATGGGACCTTAAAGCCGACCGAAACTTAATGGATGAACAGCTTATTATGGGTTTTCAGGCAGCCCGTGATACATTTCTAAAACACTACCAAAAAACTAATTGGATATGATATATACCGTAGTCTTAATTTTGGATCCCTGGCATAAGTTAGAAACTTTTGACGCTACCAGCGTCGAAAAATTTGAAAATATTTTCAAAATTTATTCCTCAAAATTTGAAGATTAAAAATAAAAAAAACGGAGACAGACACTGAAAAGTTCAGAACCTGATCATGACAAAGACTCTTTAAACTCAGATTTTGAAATTGATTTTGATGTTCTGCATCATCATCGTCTTGCCACGATGTGACAAGACAACAAATATACTACAATGGTGGAAGGACCCTGATTCTCAGTTTCCGGTCTTGCGTGCGATGGCGAGGGATTTTCTCAGCATCCAAGCCACATCTGTACCGGAGAAAGGCTGTTTTCACGGGCTTCTTTAACCATAAGAAAACATCGGAACCGGCTGAGTAATACATCAGCTAGATGCCTTTTATGTTTAAATGACTGGGTTAAAAATAAAATATTGTTCAACAAGTTGACCAAGTTACATGATTATATACTTTTCATGAATCCACCCAAACACCTCAGTTATGTAAGTTGGGGAAAAATATACCCCATTTTTACTCTTACTTACCATACGCCAATGATAAATAAAATTGTATATGATGCCAATTTATTTATTTTCCCATTTCCCAACATATAATAATTATTACCCACGAAGTTTGAGAAAAAATCGCATTTTTAATATCTGAGACATTAGGGAGGATTCATGAAGTGACACACACTACATAATATAATTTCGTTTTTTTCTCTGTATTTTGTTTTTGTTCCTTGAAATGAAATATAGAACTGATTTTATTTGTGTATTTCATTTACACAGCAAACATGAACATTTTGCGAGATCTTTGCGAGACTCTCGCGCGAGACAGGAGGCGAGACGAGACTTTTATTCCGAGACGAGACTTTCCACTTTTCTTGCAAGACAAGACGAGATTTTTCAGTCTCGTCTCGATTTGTCTCGTACGCATCACTATATACATGCCAAAATAGACATGTTTAAAAAAATTAATCTTGAAAAACAGTTTTATCCAACGTAACAGCGCTCATAGCATCAAGACATCAGCTTAGTAGACAAAATTTTGCAATCCATATCTATATTCATGTCAAAGCTGGCATGTTTAAAAAAGTAAACCTTGAAAAACGTGAAGCATCAAAAACTTAGCTTAGTAAACAAAATTTTTAAATCAATATTTATATACATGTCAAAATAGACATGTAAAAAAACAAATCTTGATAAAAAGGGTTTATCCAACGTATCAGCGCTCATAGCATCAATACATCAGCTTAGTAGAGAAAATTTTATAATCAATATTATACATGTCAAAGCTGGCATGTTTAAAAAAGTAAACCTTGAGAAACGTAACAGCGCTCATAGCATCAAGAAGTCAGCTTAGTAGAAAATTTTTTTATAATCAATATTATACATATCAAAGTTGATATGTTTCAAAAATAAATCTTGTAAAACGTAACAGCGCTCATACTATCAAGAAGTCAGCTTCGTAGACAAAATTTTACAATCAATATTTATATATATCAAAGTTGACATGTTTAAAAAAATAAATCTTGAAAAACGTAACAGCGCTCATAGCATCAAGACGTCAGCTTAGTAGACAACATTTTATAATCAATCTTTATATATATGTCAAAATAGACATGTTTAAAAAACAAACCCTGAAAAACAGGTTTATCCAACGTAACAGCACTAATGAAGTCAAGACATCAGCTTAGTAGATAAAATTTTATAATTAATCTTTATAGACATGTTTAGAAAAACAAACCTTGAAAAACAGGTTCATCCAACGTAACAGCGCTCATAGCATCAATACATTAGCTTAGTAGACAACATTTTACACTCAATATTTATATACATGTAAAAGCTGGCATGTTTAAAAAAGTAAAC